>JAULKM010086449.1:0-11406 GCA_032355605.1 Rubia tinctorum
TTCAAAGGTGATGAAATGCCCAATGTTTTCAGCAATGTTGTAATTACTTTGCTGCCTAAAGTTGCACTTCCGCAGGTACCTTCAGATTCCAGGCCCATAGCATGCTGCTCTGTGGTTTATAAAATAATCAAAAAAATTATTTGTGCTTGGTTGAGACCTGTGTTAAATTATGCGAATTCTGGGAACTGAAAGTTAAATTATTGAATTTTTTTTGATCATGTTGCGATGTGCGACAAAATGGTCACGATTAGCGAATTCTCTAGACTGTAAGTTCAAATTTTTAGAATTTCTTTTGATCTGGTCACGAATCGCGACACACTTTCGCGACTCGCAGAAATAACACCACAAGTCATGAATTCTGGACCTGTAAGTTTGCAATTTTGAATAAATTCTTCTAATTTGGTTGCGACTCTCGAAGCCACTGTCACGACTTGCAAATAAGATGGACTGGGAATGGTAAAAATTCCCTGTTCGTTGCGAGTCGTGACTACTTAGAAAAAGTTTGACATTACAAAACCTTCAAACTTTTATCCCTTCCTTTAAGCCTTGTGTCCTTCATCCATCCAGCTCCATGCTCTTCAAATTGCTACAAAATCATGAAAAAATACACTCGTGAAAAGAACACAACAAAGAATGAAAATAACGTCAAAAACTTAAATTGAAATAACATCAACGGATAGTCATGAATGACAATACGGATGATCAAAACCAAGTTTATTTAACATCTTCGACACGACTTACTATCTCTTCTTGGGCTTACTCACAAACGGAATCAAGAAGATCAACATCTTCTTCTTTTTCCGGTACAAAAAACTCATGGTAAGGTATCAAATGTTGACTGTTGACCTTGAAGGAGTTGGACTTAGCTCAGTCCAAGATCTCTACCGTACCATATAGGAATACCTTTACCACTTCAAAAATGCCGATCCAACGAGACCTCAATTTACCGAGAAATAGTAGAAAGCGGGATTGAAATAGGAGGACCTTTTTACCCACATCAAACTCCTTCCTATTAATCATCTTGTCATGCAAAGACTTTGTCTTTTCCTTGTAGATTTCGTCATTCTCATATGATTCTCTTCGTATCTCCTCCAATTCTTGCAATTGTAGCTTCATGTGGAAATCGGGTTCATCTATATCAAGGTTAAAGTTCTTGACCGCCCAATAAGCCTTGTGCTCTATTTCCACTAGTAAATGGCATGGCTTCCCAAAGATCAACCGGTATGGTGACATACCAATCGGTGTCTTATAAGCCATCCTATATGCCCACAAGGCATCATTCAACCGAGAACTCAAATCCTTCCGGTTAGGGTTAACCATTTTTTGAAGGATGAACTTGATTTTCCTATTGGAAACTTTGGCTTGGTCATTGGTTTGTGGGTGATAGGTGGTGGATGTCTTGTGTGTTACTCCATACTTCTTCACAAGTACCTCTATTGCCCGATTGCAAAATTTGGTGTCACGGTCACTAATCAAGGCTCGAGGGACCCCAAACCTAGAGAAGATGTTTTCTTTCAAGAAATCTGCAACCTCTTTAACACATAATAAACGGTAAGAATAATGTATGCAAAGCCACAAGAGTTAGGAAAAGGTCCCATAAAATCAATGCCTCAAACATCAAATGTTTCCCAATACAACATAGCTTTTTGAGGCATCTCATTTCCAGAAAAAATATTTCCTACCCTCTAACATTGATCACAAGCTTTGCAAAAGATGTATGCATGTTTATTAAAGGTAGGCCAATAAAACCACTCTCTAGGACTTTTCTAGCGGTTCTTTTCGCTCCAAAATGACCTCCACGTGCATAAGAATGACAGAAAGCAAGAATTGAATGCACTTCATTATCCGGGATGCATCTCCTAACAACTTGATCTACACAATGTTTCCACAAAAAGAGATCATCCCACACATAATTTTTGGCATCACTTCTTAGCTTATCTTTTTGAGTTTTGGAAAAATGGGGAGGAAATTTACCGGAGACAAGGAAATTCACAATGTCGGCATACCACGGTTAGAGGTTCCCAGTTGTGAACACTTTTTCATCGGGGAACTCCTCTCTTATTTTCTCCGTCATTGGTGATTTTACCTCAACTTCTTGGCATGGAACCAACAGGCTCAAATGATCGGCCACAAGATTATCCGTGCCCTTCTTGTCTCTTACCTCTAAATTAAACTTGCTCAAAAGCAAGATCCATATAATCAATCTTGACTTAACCTCTTTCTTTGTTATCAAGTGATGAAGCGATGCATGGTCAGTGTACACAATAGATTTGGTACCAAGCAAATAAGATCAAAATATTTCTAAAATAAATACCACCACTAGCAATTCTTTTTCTGTGGTGGAGTAGTTCCTTTGGGCCTCGTTGAGAGTCATGGATGCATATTAGATGGCGTGAAGCACTCTCCCCGCTCTTTGACAGACCACCGCTTTAACGACATAATCACTTGCATCACACATGATCTCAAAAGGTATGGACCAATCTGGGGGTTGAATGATAGGGGCCAAAACTAATCTTTCCTTCAATAAATCAAAGTCCCCTTTACAACCCTCATCCACCACAAATTCCACCTTCTTTTGCAACAATTTTCACAAAGGAGATGCAATTTTTGAGAAATATTTTATGAACCGGTGGTAGAATCCCGCATGACCAAGAAAAGAACGCACTTCGTGCACATTACCAGGATAAGGCAAATTTTGAATTGTGTCTATCTTTGCCTTTTCTACTTCAATACCCTTAGAGGAGATAATATGGCCTAAGACAATGCCTTCTTCTACCATGAAATGGCATTTCTTAAAATTTAACACAAGATTAGTATCAATGCAACGTTTAAGAACTTGTGCTAAATTTTCTGAACAATTGTCAAAATAATTACCATGAATAATAAAATCATTCATGAATACTTTAACAAAAATTTCAATAAATTCTGAAAATGCTTACCATACACCTCTGGAAAGTAGCGGGAGCATTACATAGCCCAAAAGGCCTGTTAGAGTAAATCATGTTTCTGATTAGACTTGATTGATTCTAGATAGACATGCTGACTAGGCTAGAGTTCTACTAGCACTAGTTTACTTTATTTGTACTCTCTATTTATTTCAGTCTATAATACAGACTTCATTACGGGAAATCATTCTTTCAGTCCCTAGCTTGTCTCTGGAAAAAGATCTCGTAGAAATCGCTGCCTATTCTGTACCATTATGTATAGTTCTGTTCGATGATTCTGTGTTCTTGTCATTGAGATGCTAGTGTCGTTTCCCTCCAAACGCTTTCTGCTTTGCTCATGGTAAAAGTCAGCTTTATGAGCATGCTTTCTTTTTGTCACACTTCTCCAATTGTAAAGTGAGTCTTGAGGTTTATGTCACCTGCTTCTTGTCTTATATTACTAATGCAAGTCAAAGTTTACCAAATTTGACTTCGAAAAAATAAATAGGCCAATAATCTTAGAACTGAGGACGTAATTTTTATATATTATCTGTATACTTTTAAAATCTACCGCCGAATTGCAAGGTATTATTAGAAATAGTGGTTCAGAACCATCACACAACACCGAATTTAACAATCGTTAAAACACCAATCCTGCACTAATGCACAAATATTTTCTAACTTATTTAGCTCTGGATCTAAATTTATAGTCATTTATAAGATCCTCCAATTGTCCTCTTAACAATAGTATGAGATAATGTTGGTTTATAAATTTTCAATTCTTGATAATATAATCGCCCGGGGTAGTTGGTGACTCAGAAAAAGATGGTGGAGATGAAGGAGTTGGATTGGTAGGTAGCAGAAAAGGTGGCGGAAGCAAAGTTAAGACCTCTAACTGCGGCCACAGTTGTCTTCTCCCGAGGAGGAGGATTGATTAAAGAAGGGGAGTCTGGATTTTGCATTTCATTATTGAAATAAAAACTTTAAATTAAATTCAGCACTCAAACATTGAAAGTTTTAAGATATCTAAAATTGTGTTAAAAATAATCATAAGCCCTTTAGTAAATGATAGGGAAATATACAAATATAACCCTACATAATTGAGAAAGTGCAGGTATAATCCAGAGATAATTTTTAGTGCACAAATAACCCTAACTATTTTACATAAGTGCAAATATAACCCTGAAGCCGATATTTCGGCACTGACTGGCCATTTCCGGCCATTGACCGATCACAAATTACTAAAATGCCCTTTCAGGCTAATACAAAAAGATAAAGACAAAAATGCCCCTTTCCCTGCTACTGATTTTTTCCAATCACCACCATTGCTCCACTACCTTTTCCGCCGCTCCACCACCGCCACCTTTGCCGCCGCTGTTCCAATTTTTTATCAGTTCCAAGTTGAAATTGTTTTTTGATCGCGATTCCTCGTCTGCTTTTGGAGTATGGAAAAGAGCACAAAATAGGAGTCGGCGGCGGCGAGATGAGTGTCGAAATTTCAGATTCGCCTCCCGCCTCTACTCCACATTGCCCCGCCTCAGCTCAGCCTCGCCCCGCCTAGTATCTCCGCCGCCACCCATTACCGCCTAAGTCAAAATCTTAGATCAGCCTTAGCCTTGCCTTCTCAACCAGTCCTAGCCCCGCCTACTTCTCAACCCTGGCCCTGTCTCCCCCTCTGCCCCATCCTCCCACCGCCGCCTTCTTTGTCCTAGCCTCCCGCCGCCTCCTCCTCAGCTCCGCCAACCACCATCACCAACCCCTCTCCTCGCTCACCACCCTCACAACTCCACGCCACCTTCACCACCATCGGCCACTATTTGCACCGTTCAACCAAGCGCTAGAAAATCGAGACCCATTCTAGCCCCACCTCCTCCTCTGCCCTAACCTCCCACCACCACATCCTCTTATCTATCCTCCCATCGGCTCCTCCTCTGCTCTAGCCCCGCCTCAACCACAACCACCACGAACTCCACCATCGCCGTTCTATTATTCCCGACACCACTCCGCCACCACCCCAAATCCCTAGCTCTGCCGGCGTCAACGATCCCAGCGTGTTGGGCTTTGCAGCATCGCGATGAGAGAGCGGCGTGCCCAACGTGATCAATTTACAAACTATACAAGATCGGTCGGATGAGGAGGATAATAAAAAGAAAGAAGCGAGGCGTCAGAAGGAAAAAAGTGAAGGAAAGAAAAGGAGAATTAGGATTTAGGGATATTATTGATATTTCATAATCTTTTTATTTTTAATTATTTTTTACAGGTTTAAAATAGTCTTTTCACTGAATTCCGGGCTCAAACTGCCGGAAATGTTATATTTGCACATAAACTAACTGTTTAGGGTTATATTTGCACTTTCAATTATCACAGAGTTATATGTGCACTTTCGTCAATTATTTAGTTTTATATATGTACTTCACTCTAAATGAAAAGATAAAAGTATCTTAATTTTTTATTAGTTCCGTCAAGAGTTAACGACCAAAAAATGACTACAATAAAAACTTAACATCTAGCAAGTTCAATGATCAAAAGTGATCGAAAAATTGTTTGATGATCAAAAGTTTTTTTTTGAAAAGTTTCATGACCTCTTTGTCTTCTCCAGCGAACTCCGACCTTTCCTAGTGTCTTCTACGACCCTCATTTTACAATTTTTTTGTGTCTACTGCAAGTGCGCACATGACAGTTAGAGCATGTGCAGTGAGAGTTTTCAAGTGATTTAAATTCGGAAATGAAACCACACTAAAACCACGAAACCCCACAACGAGGGTTTCAATGTGGTCTCAATTAATTGAGATTGGGATTTGATTTTGGAAATTTGAAACCGCCTCAATTCCCATTTCGTTGCATAGCCCACGTGAAGCAGGGGTCCGCGCTGACGCACGAGCCTTTTTTGTCTCCCTCCTTGCCACGTGCTTTGTCCTAATTGGGACACGTGACATCTGCGGCCCCTTTTTAAAAAAATTGTACGCGTTATGACACTTGGCAACTTATTATTGGGCAACGTGTCACAACGTTTACTAAGTTTTTTAAAATAAGAACTATTGCGCCACTTTTCTACCTCTGGTTGGTACACGTGACTCAACTACTATATTCTCTCCGCCTGCAATCAATTTTGGATACGTGGTCCAATCACATGGCGCCACATGTACAAACGGTCTTTTTTTAATAAAAAAATTATGCTGTAATTTTAATTTTTTTGTTTTCCTACTCCCTCCAATTTTTTAGCCTATAAATAGAGCCAAATGAACCCAAGATTTTCACACTACTTCCAATTCCAAACTCCCTTCATTTCTTCTTCTCCATAATTTCTCTCAAAAATTTGTCTCCTAATTCTAATTTCATTTCCATAAATTGAATGGATTCACGAACCGTTTCGAAGGGTAAAGATAGAGTCAATCTGAATTCTTCTTCTTCTGAAAATTTGTCAACAATTCCGAATGTTAATCACAATTTTCAAAATTCAGAAAATTTTCAAAGCTCTCCAAATCTCCCTCCCAGTTTATATTTAAACTCCCCACATTCATACATTTGGTCAATATGATCGATAATATGAAGGTCACGATATTACGCATGGTAAGCCACGTTTTAAATTATTTATTATTATTATTATTATTGTGAAATTCTTTATATGTATTGTAGCATATGTAAAATATTTTTATTTGAATTAGTATATTTAAATTGAATTTAATCTATCCATACTAGTTTATGTAAAATAATAAATTTAAATAAGTAAATTTAAATTAATTAGTTTATGTAAATTAGTTTATTTGAATAACAAATTTAAACGTGTGAACATTAGTAAATTTTAAAAATATTGTGATATTCTTTGTATGTAAATTAGCATATGTAAAATAATTTATTTAAACTAGTATATTTAAATGAATTTGCATCTATCTAGACTAATTTATATAAAATAACACATTTAATTGAGTATATTTCAAACAAATAATTAGTTTATGTATAATAGTTTATTTTCATTTGTACTTGTGAATTAGTCTATGTCGATTTATTATGTATAAATATCAGTAAATCTAAAATATCATTTTTACTTCTTTAAAAAACGAAGTTGGTGAAGAAAGCGACGAAATAGTAAAAGTGTCCGGGAGTAAAGACACAAAGAAGAAAACCGCTAAATTAGTGAGATAGACTATAGAAGAGGATAACACTTTATGCTATGATTGGTTCACCTTTTCCACTGATGCTTTAATTGGTACATGTCAGAACACTGGTGTATTTTGGACCGAAATCATGGATGAGCTGAATCAATACTGTATAGAATGCACCAAGTCATTGAAGTCGCGCAAGTCAAGGTGGCAAAGAATTTTCCACGATATTGCCAAGTTTGTGGGATGTGAAAGCAAAGCTATACGCTAGTACAATCAACGCGGCGGTGGCGCCAGTGAATCTGACATTAAGTCTTTTACCCAGAAGTTGTTTGCGGATGAAAGTAACAACCAGAAGTTCTCATTCTTTCATTGCCATATTGTGTGCAATGGACACCCAAAATTTATGACACAGTATGTCTCAGGCGATGAATACTCACCACGAGCGTCGGCAACATTCCTAACTACGATGAATGTGGTACATCACAATATTCATCGAGGCCTATTGGTGTTAAAGTTTCCAAATGCAAGGAAAAAGGAAAGGAAAAGGCAAAGTGGAGGACAAAGGAAGATAGGTGACCGGGTGGATCGCAAGAACAGGATGAAATTGTGATTTTTGGTGAAAGTAAAAAATTTCAGGAAAGGTTACTAGCTCTTGAAAGAGAAAAATTAGATTGGACTGTGAAGAAGCGGAAAATTGAACTAAAAGTCCAAAATCAATTTACATCTCCAAATAGGTTATCAAGAATATGTCTTGGATAATGAAACCCTACTTAGTGAACTGAAGTGTAAGATTGATTATGTCCCTAGTTTAACTCATTGATAGTGGACACTCGTGACTGAAGACAACTTGTTTGCAAGTTGATTCATAGCGTTGTTTCGTGAGCTGAATGATGTGGGATGTTATGAATCGATTGCATGGATGCAAGTTGGAAACTTGTAGTGGATGGACCCGCCATGAGAATACTTTAACATAGTTATGATGTCATAAATATGTCTCATTGACTATAGGATTGTATTCCTCATACCTGAGTAACTCAGTGTTTGCTTGCTTGTGGATTGATGTAACTTGAGGCTGTCAAATTTTGCACCGTGCCTTGAATCTAGTGGAGAAAACTTGAGTGTAAAAGAGTGGGACTGTCCTCTTATTTACATGAGTTTGTTGTCTTATTAGCTTCTCAGAGAGTTTGGACTGTAAAATGCGTGGCTTTTGTCTGATGGATTAAGGAATCATCTTTCTTGACAGTTTGACTCGGGAATTCGAGAAATGCATTTGAACTTGATAAAAATGACACGTTATATTACCTTATGTTCAGATGAAGACATTTAGTGACAAAAGAATATGAATGCACACTTGTTTTGAAGGACAAGTGAGAGATTATTGGAATAGTGTCATTCAGTCAATATGCATTTTGCTAATATAGTCAGAGGATTAATTATGGAGATAATTAATTCAGTTAGTTTAAGTGATCAGAATGTTTAGCTGAAACCACTTTCGATCTGCTAGCATCGATTATATTGGGCTTCCAGATTATTATGACTGAACCTATAGGGTCACACAAAGCATGAAATCAGATAAAAGAAATAATTATTGGGCTAGGAGCCCAGATAGTAATAATATGAGATGAATTTAGAATTCATTAACTCCAATTGGGTTAGGTCCAGATTGACTTGAATTAGGATTTCTGGTATTAATGTGTATAAATAGATATTTTTACGGAAATGCTCATGACGAACATTAGAACCGTGCTTGTTCCAGGCGGTAGAAACCAAATAATTATACCATTCTCATAAAATCAACCTCTTCGTAGAAGAGAAGGAGGAAGACGCGATCGTCTTTGCTTGCTGATTTGTTCTAACCTGACAACGGTGTAGCCGATCCGATCGTGCTGTGTGGATACATATAAAGGAATCACATTTGAAATTCTTTTCTCCGTGCTTGATCGAATCCGACAGTAAATTATGCTTCAAAGGTAATCTAAACTCTTAAACATATTCAAAATAATCACATGCATGAAATCAGAGATTAGATCATTAATTTTTTTGCTAAATTATATTTAATCAATTTCCAACATGTATATACAACTTTATACACACGAAACTACTTATAAAGCACGTTTCTTATAAGTAGTAAATCATGTACGTGATGAGGCTGCATTGGAGACAAACTTTAGTGGCCAATTTGACCACCTCAAAGTGTTTGCTTCTGTGAAGTTACAAGTGATCAAAGGTGACCCTAATGACAATATAATCGATATGCTGGCTATGCTGGCTCTATATGTGTGAATGCTATTTCTTATTTTATAATTAAAACTTTGCTTGATGTAATATTATCAGCTTTATAAGTCAGGCTCTAATTGTAAAATAAAAAATAATAATACGAGTACTTTTATTGTTACCTCATTGATTATACATGCAATTTTACTTCGATTATAAAATTTAATGTAAAATTAACAGGTAATACGAGTGCTTTTATTATTACTTCGTTGATTATACATGCAATTCAATTTAAATCATAAAATTTAATTGATATAAGATGAACTATTATTATTTGACATTTTGTTAGATAAATTATAATATATATTTTATAAATTATATGTAAAAGATATTGGTGATCGAAACTTTTTCTGATCAATTGAAAAAAGTTAATATAATTGTTGATTGTGCTTGAACAAAAGGAGTACAGATAATGAGTCTGTCTCATGTGAGACCGTCTCAAGGTAAGACGAGAGGGCAAGTTGCAAATAAAAAATATGTATAAAATGGAATGCTTTCGGGGTCATTTTTAGACTAAAGCAAAACTTCAGGGATCATTTTGCAAATATTTGGAAAAAACAATAGCCCTCGCAACCTCCTTCTCCCACGAGACAACTCCTTCTCCGGCGACTCAAATTTTCAATCAATAGGTTGCGTTGAAGCGACCAGATGCCAGAATAAATCAGTTAGATTATTAGATTTGATTTTATCTTGTTGACTAGTTTAGACTTATATTAGAACTAGTCTACTTTTATGCTTTGTACTCTTTATTTATTCTCTTCATGATCAATAATAATCTCACGGGAAAACATTTTTTCATGGTATCAGAGCAGATTCTGATCCAAAGACCTAAACAATAATATTTTTCGGCCGCCTCACTATTTTCAACTTTTCCGACGCCCATCTATTTTCTCTTCGTTCCTGAGAAAGACTCTCGATTGCGCAACCTTCTCTTCTTTGATTACGGCGTCTCTTCGGTCTTCTCCATTTTTACCAGCGTATATTTTTTATCTTCTCCAGCGTGACCTCCGGTGACTCTATCAAGTCTTCTCCGGTGCATCTCCCCTTGCCTTCCCGGATCCCTCTACGGTTGTCCTTCTTCTCCATTCGAGGCAAAGCCCAATCGAACCAGTTGCCGACAGCTGTTCGCAGAGGCAACAATGAGACCTCCATGCACGTGTTCTCAACAACACGAGACCTCCAGTTCGTGCTCTCCATTCGTGTGGTGCAGTCCCTTATTTTGCCTCCATTTTGTGTCCGTGTGCATTATAAGTTATTTTGGTAGTCTATCAAAGTTTGAAAATCATGGCTCCAAGTGGATTGTATATTCTGGAGCCACAAAACACATGGCATCGTCCTCTGCTACTGTTGATCATGTCACACCTTATCATGGTTGTTCCAGCGTGTATGTTAGTAATGATTCTCAACTACCTATTACTCATGTTGGTAATTCTTGGATTTCTAAATCCATGTCTCTTTATGATGTGCTCATTGTGCCTGACATCACTAAAAAATTGGTTTCAATTAGCAAATTAACTCAACATTTAAATGATGTTGTCTACTGTGATGATCGCTCATTTACTATTCGGCATAAAATTACTAGTGAAAGCTTTGATCACGGTTACAGTGAAAATAAGTTTCATGTTTTAGACTATGGTGCACCTGCTTTGTTATCTACAGCCGAATCAAATAAGTCGCGTGCGTCTTTTGAAATATGACATGCTAGACTTGGCCATGTATCACATTTCGTTATTGCTGGTTTGCGAGCTTCTGGATCTTTATCTGTCTCATCAATTTCGCCGAAACCTACCGTTTGTGATGCATGTGAAAAGGCTAAAGGGAAGCATTTATCTTTTTATACAAATGATAAATGTATTGCTAGGGTACTTGATCTATTTCGCTATGACTTATGGGGGCCCTTTCCTATTTTATCTGCTGATGGTTTCTTCTACTATGCTATTTTCCTCGATGATCGTTCCTGACTCTCGTGGTTTTACCCACTGCGCCGCAAATATGATTTTTGGGATGTTTATTGCTATTTTGAGGTTTTTGTGGAGAACCGTTTCTCTTCCACCATTAAGGTGTTTCAGAGTGATGGGGGGACTGAGTTCGTGAATGATTACACT
>JAULKM010086458.1:0-11405 GCA_032355605.1 Rubia tinctorum
CCGGGGGGGGGGGGGTGGTAGATATGGATATTGATGAGGGAGATTATTATCTAGGAGGTGAACCTTCCTATGATCAATCAACAGACGTGAATCAAGAAAATGAAGAGTTTGAGGAAGCTGAGGGTGTTCAGATCTTGACCCCTGATATTGAAACAGAAAGAGAAGAGTTTGTTGTTGATGATGTTTAAACATCAAATCAGCAGGTTGTTGAGGAAGAGGATGCTGAGAGAATTGAGCATGGTCTTGATGATGTTCCAACATCAGGCCAGCAAGTGAATGAAGAAATTAAGATCATAGATGTGGAGGCAATTGATGCCGGAACCCGTGTTCCAACATAAAGGGACAATGTAGAGAACCTGATCTACTCCAGTTATGAGGTTCTGAAAGAATTTGTGCAAACCCTTTTGAGAAGGTCTAAGAGAAAGGCATCTGCATCTGAGCCTCTACAGTTTGAGCCAAAAAAGAAAAAGGGAAAGGCCAAAGTTGGCCAGTTGACTTGAATGCTTAAAAGATCTGTGGATTTACTGAGTTTCCGGAGGCTGCCTCTGGATACAAGAAGTACAATTAGGATTTGGTGCAGGAATTTTATTCAAATCCGATGGAAGGGAACCTAGATAGTGCATCAATAAGGTACAATAGAGTTTATGTTTGAGGCCAGGTGGTCAGATTTTATGGGGAACATATCAACAAAGTGCTTGGACTTGCTACTCCAAAATTTAAGGCTGTTTATCCCGAGGACTTCTCATTAAGCTATGATAAGATCCTGAGAGAAATAACAGGAGGATATCAGACTCAGTGGCCAGCTCAAGGTAATGTGGTTGCTTCAAGCCTCAGCACTAGGTACTTCTATTTGTTTTAGGTTGCCATCAACTATTGGATTACTTTCTCTAACACTACTGCCTTAACACGAGATATGGCTAAGTTGTTATACTGTGTTGGCACTAAGACTCTTATGAATCTTGGTCTCTTTATCGAAGATAGTTGAGTATGTAGCTTCATCTCCGGTCAAGAACTCGTTGCCATATCTGTGTATCATTTCAGGAGTTCTGAAATGAGAAAAGGTGAAAGTTGAGGAAAGTGATGTGGTGGTGTCTACTATTTCTCTTAAGCCGAACAAGAAAAAATTTCAGTTGAGGAAAGTTAAGGATCTTCCTTGTAATCCATCACAAGCTGGAACCTCCTTAGACGTAGCTCAGGAAGTCAAAGAAGCCAAGAAGTTGGCAGTTCAAGCTAAAATTGCAGCCTTGAAGGTCCAGTTAGCAACCTTGGAAGCAGAACTTGCTCAGCCGAATGCTTAATTGATATGCTTAGTTTTTCTAAATTTTATAATATTATGATGTTTTGATACTTTAGCATGTATTATGGCCCCAGGGGGATTATTTTTTAATTTTGATTGATTTGGATTATGGTTTTTGGGATTTCCGGATACTATTTTGGGACCAGCTGGAAGCTATGGGTATTTTGGAATTCTTTTTTTTGATATTTGCATTGTTACAAAATTGGGTATTTTGTTGATACTCTTGGATTTCTGAATGTCAGTTGGACTGATATTCAAACATGGGGTAAATTTATTTTGAAACTTTGTTTCTTTTTATTGACTGACTGTCTGTTTGATATTTCAACATGGGTGTTGAGGATTATTGTTTTGAGTTGTGGAACTTAGGGGGAGCTAAATTTGTTTGAGCTTGTGTTCCAATATCCATATTGATCTGATTGTTCAATTTGCACAGTTGGCGTTTTGAAAATCCAACAAGGTTTAAGGGTCCAAAAAATGCCAAAGGGGGAGATTGTAAAGTTCTGATTTATTAAATTGGCAATTTGTGAAAATTATGCAAATATGGAATTATTGTGTTTTAACATCATAAAAGGTATTTTATTGATTAAGGAATGTTCGAAGATGAAATCCAAGAGGCAGTATATTTCACCTAGTTGTATTTAACTACAGAACATATCAATTCCTATAATTATGGGATTGAATTAGATTTATGAAATTGGAATACTCGGTTATGGTTAAGATATGGATGAGATAATCTAATTCCTATCTCCAAGGGATTTGATCGTTATCAAAATATCTTGTGGAGATAGAATTCCATTCGCACAAGGAACTTGATACGTGCGACCAGGCTTATATATTTTGAACATTCTGGCTAACATACTTACGGATTTAATTGGAGAAAATCTGCATTCAGATTTTCATATAGTCGAAGTAGCCGAGAGTTCATAGTTGTGTTCCAACATTATCAAAATTCTTTTGATCTGAGTTCGGAATCGGAAGCCTTAATTTCTTGGGAGGAGGAGATCCAGCGTCGACTAGTATTGAGGTCAAAGGGGCGGATCAGTAGCAAAGGGAGCTTGCGAAATTCACTCGTTGTAATTTGAAAAGATAAGTATAGTTGTATAGTGTGCATTGTACTATCTCTTTCTGATTAGTGGATTTATTCTGAATTGAGCCAGACCCCACAAATGTAGGTGGTTTTCACTGAAGTGTGTAACCAACTCTTGTGTTCGTGTTTTACATTCCTTTATATACTTGGTTAGATAATCTATGTTGGAACATAGTTAATATAATTGACAAATTTAGGTAAAACCAAATTTCATTGTCTAAAATTTTAAAATATAGTATATTAAATTAATATGTTATTTTTAAAATAATACTTGTAAAATTATTACATTATATTTAATGTAACAACCTTAGTTTGAAGCAATTAATATCGACTAAGTTTTAAGAAATTTAGTTTTTTCCCCTAAACTTATGAAATAACAATTGTAAATTTTTAACGCAAAAATCATATTTGAACATTATAAAATAAATTTGTAATAAGATATTTTTAAATGTAAAGATATAATTTTATTAAAAAGTACAATATTTAAATTAGAAAAGAATTGTAGGTAACTTAAAAAACATTTCACTAAAATTACAGTAATTGTCACATAACTTATAAATTAAACTTCCGTTAATTATGAGACCTCTTCATTTACTCCCTCCGCTCCATAATAAACTTTCTACTTTCTTTTCTATTCTGTCCTACAAATAATTTTTTAATTGTAGATTTTCACATAGATATTCAATCTACTAAATGTATCATCATTACTGTTGGGAATACTCCTCAAAGTCCAATTATAATGAGAAATGAATTATAGGTCTTTATTCTGGACGGCTAGGAGAGTTAGACCCAATATAATTAGACTTAGAGTTATGGTACGGTTTTAGTATAAATATCTCACATTTGTGCTATACCCACCATGTGTGAGTGATAGAAAGTTTTAAATAGAGAGAATATAAGTGAGTGTTGAAAGACATTGTGTGTTGAGAGATAGAACAGGCATTGTAAACTCTTTCTATTTTCTAGTGGTTTGGAATCATTTGATTCCCGTAATTTTTCCCGATTTGATTTTCCACGTAAAAATTCGTATACTTGTTCTTAAGATTATTGATTTTGTATCTTATGGGAGTAAAAGAGGGATTTTTAACCTTAACAAGGTGAAGGTCGAGGTGTGAATTCCTTACACCTGGTATCAGAGCCAGGTTGAAGAAGATATAGTGAAAGAGGAGATTTTTAGATTTCCTGGCACTATTTAGGTAGATCAGAATCATCTCAACATCCGACCGTTGAAATTTGTTGAAAATTTTATAGGGCGTTTCCAGCTCATTTACCTACAATTTGAATGGTGGAGATTGATTTCTGAGGTGTAGATGCATTGTAGATTTTTTCCGGACAGAAGTTGAAATTTGCTGATTTCTTTCCCTCTTCTTGTTGTTTTTGTTGTAGTTTTGGTTATTTGAAATTTTTGAAAAGCTATCAAAAACAAGATTTCAGATGCTTCTTTTTAATGGAAAGATGAAATTTATGTGGCTGAGTACGATGCAAGATGTACTTGTGAGGGATAATTTTGATCAAGCTCTCGAGGATGAAAAACCTGAAGGAATGACTGATCGTGCTTGGGCTAATATGAAGAAGAAAGATTTTAGTACGATCCAATTGGAAATTGCTCCAGAAATCAAGTATGGTGTCATCCGGGAGGAGATACCAAAGGGTATCTAGGACAAATTGGAGAGTGTTTATGCTTCAAAATCATTCACCAGTAGGTTGTGCATAAAGATGGATCTCTACACACTGAAGACGGGTGAAGGGATAATATCTATGATCATATTAATAATTTTAGTCAAATAGTATGTCAACTTCAAAACACTGGGGATGAAGTCGATAGTGAAGAACAAGCTTTATTGTTACTAGTTTCTTTATCATTTTTTTATAAACATGTTGTGCAATCTATGTTGGTTGGGAGGACCACTCTCAAGTTTGATGAAGTGGTTGCTCAATTAAGTGATAATGAGAAGATAATGGGAAAGAACAACATGTCCAATGAGAATGAAGTGCTAGCTACTACAGGTGCAAGGGTGCCAAATCAAGGGAGGAATCGCTTTATGGATGGGAGTGATTATGGTGGATGATCCCAACCGAAATATTTCAGTAATGTTAAGTGTTTCTACTTTGGTGTAAATGGTCACATCCAATATAGATATCCCACCGTGGTAGAGAATTTTAAAAGTTTAAGAAGGATGAAAGGCAAAGAGAAGGTTGAAGAGAATGATGGCTCCGTGAACTTAGTGATTCAAGATGATCATGGTGACTTGTATATTATGAAGAGCAATGTGTCGAAAGACTCAAGTTGGATGTTGTATTGTGCATCTTCTATGCACATTTGTCGCGATAAATATTCTTTTGAAACTTTGCAGGTTGGTGGAGATTTTGGTCACATGATTGTTGGAAATGGTGAGAAGATGAAGATTGAGGGTGTTGGCATTGTACGCTTCAAGAATCACAATGGAGTTGTTAAGAGATTATTTGATGTGAAGTATGTACCAGGTTGTGGTGATAACATAATTTCATTAGGCAAGTTATGTTCGGGAGGGTGCAGGTTCACCGGTGACAATGATTTCTACAAACTGTTTAAGGGAGGTAAATTGATCATCAAAGGAGTGAGAAGTGATCATAACATTTTTTATGTTGGAGGTTTGAGCAATGGATCTGCAAATAAACTTGAAATTCATTGGGATAAGTTGAAGCCAAAGAAGAAGATGCAATTCACATGTGTTGAAGATGTTGTATTTGGGACTTTGAGTCGAGGGAGTAATTGTTGGGAATACTCCTCAAAGTAAAAATATAATGATAAATGAACTATATGTCATTATTCTAGATGGGTTAGGAGAGTTAAGCCCAATAGAATTATACCTAAGGTTATGGTAGGAGTTTAGTATAAATATCTTATATTTGTGCTATACCCACCATGTATGAGTGATAGAAAATTTGTGGTTGATTAGAGAGAATAGAATTGAGTGTGGAGGGACACTGTGTGTTGAGAGATAGAACCTACATGGTAAACTATTTCTATTTTCTAGTGGTTTGGAATAATTTGATTCCCGTGATTTTTCATGGTTAGGGTTTTCCACGTAAAAATTCGTGTGTTTGTTCTTCAGATTATTGATTGTGTCTTTTATTTTATGGGAGTAAAGGAGGAATTTTTAATCTTGACAAGGTGAAGGCCGAGGTTAAAATCTCTAACAATTACACCTGCAAATTCATCATTATTTTCTACTTTTTAACATTTTTCATTACATTAACCATGCAAAAATTTACAAAAACTGAATTTTAACATCAAAATATATTGTCACATCAAATTGCATACAAGATTGAATTAAAAGCAATTAAATTTTTTATTTCTAGACGGAGGAATTATAAGTTACTGCGTACCCTAATAAGGCCCTGCCCAGTTCAACTTATTTCACTTCCAATAATCTCATCTCCACATTTTTTAGCTCTTCTAAACTCTTCTCAACTCCAATCAACTCTTCTCAACTCTTCTCACCTCCTCTCAACTCCTTTCAACTCTTCTCACCTCTTCTCAACTTAGTTGTTTTCAGCTCCAATCAACTCAACTCAACTCTAATAATTTTAGATCGTCTACTTTTAACTCCATTCAAATCTTTTTAATTTAGAAAATTCTTTAATCTATTTTGAATATGAAACTTACAGTAAATGTTGTTCATATTTGAATGCATGAATTATTATAATTATTGTGACTATGAAAAGCATACATATTATTATAGATGTTTAATTTAACATACAATTAACATATTATATTATTAATTATTAAAAAATTAAATACCATGAAATTTTAAAATATTAATTTTAAAATCATTAATTTAAGTTTCACTTGGGTGTTAAAATTTTAATTATGAATTTTACTAGGATTGAATATGCTAAAAAATACAAGGTAAATAATGAAAAAGCAGATAATTATTATTTTTTGATAAATTCTATCTAAAGTATTAATCAATGTTCCAAACTATGGAAGTACGCAGTACCAAATTTCACTTCGGCTCATTAATGGTAAATTTCTCAAAATGACTGAACTTCACGCCTATTATTCAATATGTAGTTTAAATTAGTTCAATACATATAAATAACATGAAATACATAAATCAAATGAACATTATTATTTATTGTAGTATAACTCAAATTATGGAAGTGCCCATTTTGGGCGTAGTAGTACCAATATTGTATTCGTTTACATTCATACTACCAACGCCGAGGGTGTATATTGTAGTAACATGTCGAATTATTATACGCTTGTGGTATGATGTATTTGGATTTGTTTGGTTTTAACAATTTTGTTCTCCAACCCTAAATTTGTAGTCTCGCGTTCCTTGTTACCTACAAACATTTAATTATAATTATAATATATTTCACATAAACTTCATATTATTAATAATTGTATTTATTATATTTGGGAAATGTTTTAAATTATAAAAATATATATTTCATTTCATTTCAAACTCGATAACGCCATGGTTCGAATTCTATAATTACATCATAAAATTTACATAATATATTAAATTTTTAAATAGAATATTTAATTCACATGCACTATTATTTATATCATAATTATTTTGTTATTATTAATATTTAATATAATTTAACCGTTATCTTCTTTAAATTATTTTTTGTTTAGCTAAGTTTTATTCAGTTCAGTTCAGGTTGAATCAATTCGGTTCAAATTAATTCAGTTCAGTTCAGTTCATTTTAATTTAGTTCTTCTCTGTTAAACTAAGTCAACTTCAGTTTGCTTCAGTTCAGTTTAGTGTGATTCATTTCACTTCAGTTTCATTCATTTGGGTTCATTTTTATTCATTTCGGTTCATTTTGATTTGGTTTAGGTCAATTTGATTCAGTTCAGTTTAGTTTGATTCAGTATGGTTCACTTATCTTCAGTTTAGTTAAGTTAAGTTTAGTTTGATTCAGTCAATTAGATGCATTTCAGTTCAGTTTGACTTAGTTAAGTTCAATTAGATCGGTCCATTTCATTTTGATTCAGTTTAGTTTGTTTTGGTTCATTTAATTCATCGATTAATTCAGTTTAGTTCAGTTCAGTTCAACTCAACTTTTCTCATTTCATCTCATCTCTTCTCATCTCAATTCATCTCAACTCCAATCAATTCAGCCAAACCCAACTCAGCTGCGTTTCAGCTGAAATAGACAGGTTGTCTGTAGGCTCTAACTTTTCAAATTGTATACTCCCTCTAATCTAGAATAATTGACATAAAACAATTGGCACTTTTTTTTTGGGAAAATTAAAATGAGTGGAGGGAATTATATAGGGAGGATAAAAAGTAAATTATGTGGATGAAATTAATCTTAATTTTGTTAAAAGAGAAAGGTGTAAATATTAAAGACCAAAAAAAATAAATATGCCAGTTCTTAGTACGGAGTTAGGTAGGTTATTTTTGTTTTATTTATGTGGAACTGTCCTGAATCGAATCACAGTATTTAATTAAATTTTATTTCATTAAAATTTACTGTACTATTACGGATTAAAATATACTTCCTCAATCCTAATCTAAATTGCTTATTTACTTTTTGAGAGTCAAACTTTATAAACTTTGACTCTAAATATATAAATAATAAATATATCATGTGAGATATTATTAGATTTGTTTTAATATCAATTTTCGAAATATCAATTTTTTATGCAACATTATTGTAAGTAACTAGAAATATTTATGGTTAAACATACTCATTAAATACCGTGAAAAATAAATAAACAATTTAGATTAGGACGGAGGAAGTATATTCTATTGTAGAAAATCTTATAACATCATCTGCACTCATACTCCCTCCGCCCCAACAATATTTACATATTTACATTTTCACGATCTTCAACATTCATGTTTGACCGTCAATATCTCTACCTACATATACCAATTTTGTATGAAAAATTGATATTTAGAAATTATATGTTAAAATGAATTCAATAATATCTCTTATGATATATATATATATATATATATATATATATATTATTGTGAGATATTGTTAGATTCGTCTTAATATCTATTTTCTAAATATCATTTTTTATACAAAATTGTTGTGTGTAGTTAGAGACATTGGTGGTCAAACATGATCATTAAAAACCGTGAAAAAGTAAATATGTCATTTTCTCGGGGACTGAGGGGTATTTTTAAATTGTTATTTTTGTTGAATTTTTTTACACATATAAATAAAGATATTAATTGTTAGAAGTTAATTAATTTGGTTTTCAAAAGTCAAAATGTATCAATTTTTTCTGAGAGTAAGAGTATTAAATAACTCTAAAAAACATACGTGGATTTAGGTGTGGGTTAGGTGGTGTTGGAGCCTGATTCGGATTAGTCGACCAGTGATATAAATAACTATTTTCACTTTTAAACACCAACTATGATTCTGTTCGAACACATAATTTCGAGAACTAAAGAAATTAATGATGCGATCAGCGAGAATGAAGAAGGAAGTGATTTTTTTTCGGACTTTGATTCAAATTTTTGAATGTTGGATGAAGTTACAGCGGCGGGTGACATCCACTGATGAAGAAGGAGGCAGCGCCTAATTATTAATTTTTACACTGTAATCCATTCGTCCTATTATTATTGGCCGCTTTCGCTTTTTTCTATTTTAATCCATCACATAAGTTTTGGCGGTTAGAATAAGTCAGTTAGATGATTAGATTTGATTTTATCTTGTTTACAGCTATATTTGGACTAGTCTGCTTTTATGTTTTATACACTATTTATTCTTCTGATAATCAATAATAATCACTACGAAAAATATTTTTTATCATTAGCCACTTTTAAAAATTACCTATTGAGCCTAATAATTAATAGTCATATCAACTTTCTTAAATATTGAACCTAATAATTAATAGTCATATCAACTTTCTTAAATATTGAACTAAAAAATAAGTGACCATTAATTATAAGGTGGAGAGAGTATTAAAGTGGTGATTGCTTTGAATGTTGAACACTTATAAACTCTGTCAATCACAGTAACGTTGTTGTTTTAATGTTCTTTGGAAAGGGCAAACAATGGGTAGGCTTTATTTACATGGCTGCTTGTTTTGGTTGGGGTGCCTTTGGTTTAGCGTGGAAACAATGGTTGTATGTAATAATATAAGGCAGCTCATTAGATGGTAAAATATGGAAAGTGGTGGCCACGGTCTCTAGAAGAAGGCATGAAATATACCAGAGAGCTCTTGTAAGTATCCGTCTTGATTCACGTCCAAGTGCATATGCGCCCATCAACGATCACTCCTTTCTTTATATTTAATACTCCAATCTTGTATTCTTACTTTTTTTTTAAACACTATTCTGTATTAAAATTTAACCACATATTTGAATATACATAAACGATAATATTATCATAGTCCTCCCGTCCTACCAGTAATGACATATATATTTTTTCAAAGCCAAATTTATTAAACTTTGACCATAAACATAAATTATTATATACTCCATATGTAATAAGTATATCATGTGAGATAATGTTGAATTCATATTAACATATATTTTCTAAATATTAATTTTTTATGTGGAATTGATATATGTAGCTAGAGATAGTGATGGTCAAACATGATTATTGAAAACCGTGAAAAAGAAAATATGTCATTACTGGTGGGAAAGAGGGAATATATGATATTGTTCAATTTCTCGTAACAAGTAGTTATCAACTTTTTATTTGTCGTTATTATATGTAGGTAAACATATTAATGGTCAAACATGTTTCTTAAATAGCGCGCTAATGATTACAGTGTAATTCCCCTGGGACAGAGGGAGTATTTAGTAAAGTGCATTTATGTCCCGAGTTTTTTTGTTTAGTGCATGTATACTCCTTAGTTTATCGAAAGTGCACATATACCCCTCCCATTTTTTTTCAAAAGTACACATATAACCCTCCCACTTTTTCGAAAGTGCACATATAACCCTCCCACTTTTTCAAAAGTGCACATATAACCCTCCCACTTTTTCAAAAGTGCACATATACACCTATATCGGAGATTAGCGTTTGAAAAACTGAGAGGTATGTGTGCACAAATAAGGAAATGGGGTATATGTGCACATTTAAAAAATTGAGAGGTATATGTCCACTAAACAAGAAACTAGGGTAGAAATACACTATACTCTTTAATATTTTAGTTATACACTTCCAGCATCCTCCTTATCATAACTTCCATTTTTGTTTGTTCCAACTGAAAATTTATTATTTATTTTAAGTGAAATTAGGGGCGAAATTAGGTGGGGTTGGAGGGGGTTTCAACCCCGCCAAGATGAAATTTACGAGGTATACGGAAGTAAAGTTTTTAAAAATATTTATCAAATCCCTATAATATAAAATTTTTATTTATTTTACTTATCAACTCCATCTATACATGTTTTTTGCCTTTTCCCTTGACTGAAATTATATTTGGCAATTTACCAAATCGTTCAAATCTCTCATTTTCTTCTGACACATTGTTATGCATAACTTCAATCCCGAACGAAAAGAAAATTACAATAATTTATTGAGAGTAATTTTGCAAATTTTCCCAATTATATTTTCTTTTATAAAAAAATAATTTAATATACATAAATATCCGTGGAAAAAGATTATAGGAATTTTACACTTCACGATGAAGGTAGTATTTTAGATTGAGAAAGACTCATGTGAGACCGTCTCACCACAAGTTATCACAAGACAAAATAATAGTGAAGTTTTAAAATTTACAAAAGTACCTCATATTAATTTTCATCTTTAAGTAATTGTACTTGAACCCTCTGTCTCACACTAAAAATGAGTAAAATCATCCTAATCAAGTCTTTGTATTTCATATTAGTACGAGGTATGCGACTATGTGGAAACTGTGTGCTAAATAAACACGTAGGCCCTGTTCTGTTCAGGTGAAATGAGTATGAGTTGAGTTGAGATTAATTTATTGGAGTTAAGAAGAGATCAGAAGAGTTGAGTAGAGTTGATTGGAGCTGACATTAATTGAGAAGAGTTGAATTGAAGTTAACTGAGTCAAACTGAAATGAAATAAATCAAATTGACTGAATT
>JAULKM010086468.1:0-11405 GCA_032355605.1 Rubia tinctorum
TGACGTGCATACTTATCCATCCATGCAATCTTCATATTCCAAATTCTTCAGTGCATATTACTTTTGGCTATACCTATTCTAAACAATAAAATATTAATTTATCTAATCTTACCAAATCTAATTCTAATCAGAATAAATTTAATATTCTAAACACTAATTAAAATATTACCAAAACTCATCTAAGCCAACAGGGCCAAGTTTATGGCTTCATTAATAAAAATAAACTAAAATTATCACACTACCCCATTAAAAAACTCATTGAAAAAAAGAGTATAGTGCTGACCTCCTAAAAATACTAGACTAAGAAAAATATAATAAATTACATTTTTGATATCTTATCAGTGAGAGGGTGCAGATGCAACCCCCTAAATTTCTTATAAAATGCTTCTTGCTCTTGTTGTAAAATTCTTTATCCTCTGCAGATCTAAATACTCCGAAATGTTTGAGGGAATTGAAAGAGAAGGTGGTGGAAAGGCTAAAGACAGTTCACTTCCCAAAGTAAATAACCCTAGCCTGGTTTTTGTCTTCCAAATTCTACAGCAACATTTTTGTTGTTGACTTTGGGTTTTTGACCAATAACCATTATATATGGAATATATTTTGGTGAAACTCTCTCTATTTTATGCATTGACATTTTATTTGTATTTTTATTAAGAAATATCAATTTTATGGTGAAGTAAAATTGAATGTTAGACGTGGCAGAAAGAGTATTAGTTGGAAAGGTAGATCATTTGAATTAATGATATTACTTCCTTAACAAGTTTCATAATCTCTAATTTTCCGTAAAACCTAGAAAATTAAAAGACACGTTGTGTGCACATAAGCACACATCGTGTTCTCATTTTTTATCTTTGGGAATAGTTGTGAATATGGGAGAATATTTTTATAGTTAACTTTAGAAGTGGAATGATATTATCTAAATTTTTAGGTTTCTTTAAAAATATATTTATTTGCACATTTTTAGATGTGAAATGCTCGTGCACAAAAAATCTAGGAATATAAGTTAAATCAGTACTTCATATAAATTAAGGAAATTAATTTCTAAACAAGTTATTGAATCTCTAACTCCACCTTGTAAGGTGAGATAATTAAAGGGGCTTTAAATTTGTTTGAACTCGGCAAACAAGTTGCGTACTACTCGTGCAAACACGGTGCTCTCATTGTACAAGGATTGTTTTCCAACATTTGAAGGATTTTCATGGATACTAAGTTGTATACTGAATGATTATGTATTAGTTGTTATTATTATTTACAAACTTTCTATAAACAAAATAATGTTGGAGTTCGACATATATTACATAAGCATGATCATTAACACATTGGCGGAACAAGAGGGCGAGAGGGTGATAATGCAAACTCTAACTTTCTTGAAACGTGCTTCTTACTATGGTTATACAACTCTTTATCCTCATCGGATCTAAAGATGTAGAAACGGTTAACCCTAGACCAGTTTTTGTCCTCTAAATTCTACAGCTGCATTTTTGTTGTAGATTTTGGGATTTTGACCAATGACAATTATATAGATGGAATATTTTAAGGTGAAAATCCTCCTGTTTTATGCATTAATATTTAATTAATATTGTTGTTAAGAAATATTGTTTTTATATGTTTTTAGGTTCATGTAAGTATATATCTTTTTGGTTTAGTTGATTAGTTTTGCTACAATATTAAAGAAAAATTAGTTTCTTGACGTTGAAAAAATGTGATGATTTGATTTAATGGTCCTGTTTGTATTCCGATGAATGTGGTATTTAGCAGTACATACAAGGACACGTGAATAAACTTACTATACATACAGGAGTAGCGTCTAAACGGTATTAGAAGTAAGAGAGACCGATTTGAGATGTGATCTTAGCCATTCTAATGTATTTAGGATCTTGAAAATGATTTTAATAAAATAAATATAGTCGCAGATCATCTTGTACAAGTTTTAGTTTAAGCAATACAAGGATCTCGAACATGCCTTTTTCTGCATGATGTGCACATCCTCGGTCCTCCAGAGATGAATGTAAGAATCTCCTGCCTGGATCAAGGATTTCAGGTCAACAACATCTTAAGTATCCCGTGTCTAATCCCGCAACTTCTTCCCAAAGTCTAAGGCCTCCCTCTGCTGTTTTATCAGGTAAATTGAAAATAAACTGAATGTTAGATGTGGAATATAGAGCATTAGTTGGAAAAGTACATCATTTGAATTAATGATATTATTCCTTAGACAAGTTTATTAACCTCTATTTTTTTCCGTTTATGCTTAGAAAATACATAGCACAATGTGTTCACGGATGCACACACATAGTGTTCTCCGTTTTGGATCTTTGGGAACAGTTGTAATTATGGCACAATATTTTTATAGTTAACTTTGGAATTGAAATGATATTGTCTTTATTTTTTGGTTTCTTAAAAATATATTTATTTTCATATTTTTAGATGTGCAATGCTCGTGTGCAAAAAAATGTTTCTAAAAATAGGAGTTAAATCGGTACTACATATGAATTAAGGATATTGCTTTTTTGAAAAAATATTATTCTCCAATTTATTCGTGTTAGAAATATTAAATATGCTTAAAATTTGTTTGAACTCGGCAATAAAAATGTATAATACTTGTGCACACTCAACGTTCTCATTGTACAAGGATTATTTTTAATCCAACATTTGGATAAGTTGCATGGATACCGAAGGGTATGCTGCATGTGTTTATATCAGTTGTTATTATTTTTTCAAACTCTTTCCATAAACAAACTAAGATTAGAGTTTGACATATATTACATTAGCATGATCATTAATGCATTGGCTGAACTAGAGAGCGAAAGGGTGCTGATGCAACCCCCTAAATTTCTTGTAAAATTCTTTTTCCTCAATGGATCTAAAGAAACTGAAATGGTCAAGGGAAATGAGAGAGAATGTGGTGGAAAGGCTAATGGCAGTTCACTTTCCTAGGTGCATAATGCTAGTCTAGTCTTAGTCCTCCAAATTCTACAGCTACATTTCTGTTGTTGACTTTATGTGTTTGACCAATGACCATTGTATGGATGGAATGTTTTTTGGTATTACTCTCTCTGTTTCATTCACTGCCATTTGATTATTATAGTTATTAAGAAATACTAATTTTATATTGAAGTTAAATTGAATGTTAGACGTACGAGAAAGAGTATTAGATGGAAAGGTATATCATTAGAATTAATAATGTTACTTCATAAACAAGTTTCTTAATCACTAATTTTTTCATGCAAGCTTAGAAAATAAAAGGCAAAATGTATGCACGGAAGCACACACTATGTTCTCCTTTTTAGATCTTTGGGTACATTTTTTAATACGGCATAATATTTTTGTAGTTAACTTTAGAAGTGGAATTATATTATCTCAATATTTAGGTTTCTTGAAAATACATTTGTTTTTAAAAAATTAGATGTAAAATGCTCGTGCACAAAAACAAATTCTAGGAATATAAGTTAAATCAGTACCTCATATAAATTAAGGATATTAATTTATAAACAAGTTATTGAATCTCTAACTCCACCTTGTAAGGTGAGATAGTTAAATGGGCTTAAAATTTGTTTGAACTCGGTAAACAAAATGGGTAATATTCGTGCAAACACAGTGCTCTCATTGTACAATGATTATTTTTTATCCAACATTTGGATACTTTTTATGGATCCTAAATTATATACCACATGAGTTGGCATTAGTTGTTATTTTTAACACTCTTTCTATAAACTAACTAACATTAGAGTTTGACATAGATAACATTAGCATGATCATGAATGCATTGGCGGAACTAGAGTGTGAGAGGGTGCTGATGCAAACACCTAAATTTCTTGTAACAAGCTTTTTACTCTTGTTGTAAAACTCTTTATCCTCAGCAGATCTAAAAGCACCAAAATTGTTAAGGGAAATGAAAGAGAAGGTGGTGGAAGGGATAAAAGCATTACTCTGGCCTAGTTTTTGTCATCTAGATTCTACTACTACATTTTTGTTGTTGAGTTTGGGTTTATGAAAAAAATGACCATTATCTAGATCGAATAATTTCAGGTGTAACTCACTATTTTTTATGCATTGACATTTGATTAATACAGTTATTAATAAATGCTAATTTTTTTACTGAAGTTAAATTGAATGTTAGACGTGCAAGAGAGAGTAATAAATAGAAATGCAAATCATTTGAATTAATAATTTTAATTTCCCAAAAAGTTTATTAATTTTTCATTTTAACGTGTAAGTTGGGTACACGAAAGCACACACTGTATTCTCCTTTTTAAATCTTTGGAAACATTTGTGAATATGGAAAAATATTTTTATAGTTACCTTTATCAGTGAAATGATATTATCTAAATTTTTAGGTTTCTTAAAATAACATTTATTTCCATATTTTTAGATTTGCAATGCTCGTGCGCAAAAATGTTTCTAAAAATATGAGTTAGATCTGTACTTCATATGGATTAAGAATATTACTTTCTAAAAAAGTTGTTTAATCTCTAATTTATCATTGTAGGTGAGAAAATTAAATATCCTTAAAATTTGTTTGAACTCGGCATTTAAATTGCGTACTACTATTGAACACAAAGTTCTCTCATTGCACAAGGATTATTTTTTAAACATTTGGAGGATTTTCATGGATACTTAATTGTATACCCCATGAGTATGTATTAGTTATTATTTTTTACACACTTTCTATAAACAAAATAATGTTAGAGTTTGATATATATTACATTAGTATGATCATTAATGCATTGACGGAACCAGAGGGCGAGAGGGTGCTGATGCAACCCCTTAAATTTTTCTAACATGCTTCTTACTCTAGTTGTAAAACTTGTTATCTAAAGGCGCTGAAATGGTTAAAGGAAATAAAAGAGAAGGTGGTTGAAAGGGTAAATTTAGTTCACTTCCCAAGGTACATAACCCTAGCATTGTTTTTGTCCTCTAGATTCTACGTCTACATTTTTGTTGTTGACTTTGGGTTTTTCGGCAATTTCAATTATATAGATGGAATTTTTTTGGTGAAAGTATCTCTGTTTCATGCATTTACATTTGATTAATATTGTTAGTAATAAATACCAGTTTTACATGCTTTTAGGTTATTGCAAGTATATGTCTCTTCGGTTTAGTGGATGAGTTTTTGTTACAATATTAAAGAAAAGTTAGTTTCTTGATTTTGGAATAATGTGATATTTTTTTAATAAAGGTTTATTATTGAGGTTTGCATTCAAATGAATGTGGTATTTAACAGTACTCAGATCCATGAGTAAATTTACTATACATACATGAGTAGCGTCTACGCGGTATTGGAAGTAGGAGAGTTCTATTTGAGTTATGATCTTGGCCATTCTAATGTATCTTGAAAATTAATTTTGATAAAGTAAATATAGTCGCAGATAATCTTTTAAAAGTCTCAATTTAAGCAGTACAAGGATCTTTGACAGGCCCTTTTGCGAATGATGTGCTCACCCTGGGTCCTCCAGAGATATATTATTCCAGACTAGATTAATGATTTTAGGTTAACTTTATAAAGGATCTCATGCCTAATCCTGGAAATTCTTCCCAAAGTCTAATGCTTCCCCCAATTGTTTTATCAAGTAGTCTGAAAATAAACTGAATGTTAGACGTAGAAGAAAGTGTATTAATTTGAAAGTTAAATCATTTGAATTAATGATATTATTTCCTAAACAAGTTTGTCAATCTCTAATTTTTTTTAAATCTAAGCTTACAAAATAAATATCGCAATGTGCACGGATGCACACACAGTGTTCTCCTTTGAAGATCTATTTGAACAGTTTGAATAGGGCATAATATTTTTATAGTTAACTATAGAAGTAGAACGACCTTATCTCAATTTTTTAAGTTTCTTAAAAATATATTCATTTGCAAATTTTTAGATATGCAATGCTCATGCCCTAAAACTGTTATTAAAAATATGAGTTAAATCGATACTTCATATGATTTATGGATATTACTTTATAAACAAGTTGTTTCATCCCTAATTTTTTCTTGTAATGTAGGAAAATTAAATATGATTAAAATTTGTTTGAACTCGGCAAACAAATTGCATACTAGTCGTGCACACACAGTGTTCTCATTGTACAAGGATTATATTTGACAAAATATTGGATAATTTGAATTGCTACAAAATTGTATACTACATGAGTTGATATTAGTTATTATTTTTGCACACTCTTTCGAGAAACAAAGTAACATTATAGTTCGATATCTATTACTTTAACATGACCATTAATGCTTTGGTGGAACCAGGGGGAGAAAGGGTATTGAATCAGTCCCCTAATTTGTTGTAAAATTTTTCTTACTTTTTTTGTACAACTCCTTATTCTCAGAAGATTTAAAGGCGTAGAAATGGTTAAGGGAAACAAAATAAAGGGGGTGGAAAGGCTAGAGGCAGTTCACTTCCCATGGTACCTAACCCTAACCAGGTGTTTGTCCTCCAGATTCTACAACTACATTTTTCTTGTAGACTTTGGGTTTTTGACCAATGATCATTATATAGATGGAATATATTTTGGTGAAACTCTTTTTTATGCATTGACATTTCATTAATGTAATTACTAAGAAATACCAATTTTAAACCAAAGTTAAATTGAATGTTAGACTTGCAAGAAAGAGTATTAGTTATTCCTAAACAAGTTTGTTTATCTCTAAGTTTTTCATGTAAGCTTAGAAATTAAAAGGCACATTATGTGCACAGAACCACACATTGTCTTCTCTTTCTTAGATCTTTGAGACAGTTGTGAAGATGACATAATATTTTTACAGTTAACTTTAGAGGTGAATAATATTATCTCAAATTTTAGTTTTCTAAAAAAATATATTTATTTGCATATTTTTAGATGTGCAATGCTCGTGCACAAAAAAATGTTGATATCACTTGTGTTCCATAGCATTATCATTAATACATTGGCGGAATCAGGGGGTGAGAGGGTGTTGATGCCACCCCATAATTTTTTGTAACATTCTTCTTACTTTTGTTGTACAACTCTTTGTCCTCTGAGGATCTAAAGGCACAGAAATGGTTAAGGGAAACGAAAGAGAAGGATGTGGAAAGGCTAAAGGCAGTTCACTCTCCAAGGTACATAACACTAGCCTTGTTTTAGTCCTCTAGATTCTATAGCTACATTTTTGTTGTTAACTTTGGGTTTTTAGCATTGACGTTCGATTAATATAGTAATTAAGAAATACCGATTTCATACTGAAGTTGAATTGAATGTTAGATGTGCAAGAAAGAGCATTAGTTGGAAAGGTAGATCATATGATTAATGATGTTACTTCGCAAACAAGTTTCTTAATCTCTAATTTTGTCATGTAAGCTTAGAAAATAAAAGACACTGTGTGTTAGGAAGCACGCATTGTGTTCTCCTTTTTAGATACTTAGGAACTTTTGTGAATAAGACATAATATTTTTTGTGAACTTTAGAAGTGTATTGATATTATCTCAACTTTTAGGTTTCTTAAAAATAAATTTATTTGAACATTTTAGATGTGCAATACCGGTGCACAATTTTTTTAAAAAAACAAATACGTTAGATTGATAATTCAAATGAATTAAGTATATTACTTTATAAACAATTTGTATAATCTCTAATTTTTCCTCGTAAGGTGAGAAAATTATATATTCTCAAAATTTGTTTGAACGCGGTAAATAAATTGCGTTCTCTTGCACACACAGTGCTCCTATTGTACGAGGATTATTTTTTATCCAACATTTGGATAAAAATAATGGACACTAAGTTGTATACAACATGAGTTGGTATTAGTTGTTATTAATTTTTACACTCTTTCTATGGACAAACTAACGTTAGAATTCGACATATATTACATTAGCATGATCATTAATGCACTGGCGGAAACGGAGGGCGAGGGGGTGCTGATGCAACCCCCTAAATTTCTTGTAACATGCTTGTTACTCTTGTTATACAACTCTTTATCCTCGGCGGATCTAAAGGTGCAAAAATGGTTAACCCTAGCCCATTTTTTGTCCTCTAGATTCTACAGATGCATTTTTGTTGTTGAATTTGGGTTTTTGACCAATGGCCATTATATTGATGAAATGTTTTTTTGGTGAAAATCTGTCTATTTTATGCATAGACATTTGATTAAGATTGTTACTGATAAATACTATTTATATTTTTTTTTTGTTTAATGCAAGTATTTGTTTTTTGGTTTAGTGGATGAGTTTTTGCAAAAATATTAAAGAAAAGAAGGTGTCTTGATGTTGGAATAATGTGATGATTTGTTTTAATGTTGTTTCTATTCTGATGAATGTGATATTTAACAGTGATACAATGATACATTAGTAAATTTACTATACATATAGAAGTAGCATCTAAGAAATAGTGGAATTAGGAGAGTCCTATTTGAGCAATCATCTTGGCCATTCTAACGTGTTTATGATCTTTAAAATAATTTTAATAGAATAAATATAGTCACGGATCATCTTTTACAAGTCTTAGTTAAAATAGTACAAGGATCCCGAACCGGGCTGTTTCTGCATGATAAGCTCACCCTCGGTCCTTCAAAGATGAATCGAAGGATCTCTTGACTGGATCAATTATTTTAGGTCAACTTCATCTTAAGGCTCCTATGCCTAATCCTGCAACTTCTTCCAAAAGTCTAAGGCCTCCCTCAGTTGTTTTACAAGGTAAACTGAAAATAAACTGAATGTTAGACATGGAAGATAGACCATTAGTTGGAAGGTCCATCATTTGAATTAATGATATTACTTCTAAAAAACGTTTATGAATCTCTAATTTATTTCTTGTAAGCTTAGAAAATAAATAGCACAATGTGTGTACGGATGCACACACTGTATTCTCCTTTCTAGATCTTTTGGAACAGTTGTGATTATGGCATAATAGTTTTAGGGTTAAATTTAGAATTGTAATGCTATTGTCTCAATTATTTGGTTTTTTAAAAAATATTGATTTTCATAATTTTAAATGTGCAATTCTAGTATGAATTAAAAAATGTTTCTAAAAATACGAGTTAGATCAGTACTACATATGAATTAAGGATGTTACTTTCTAATTGTACAAGGATTACTTTTTATCAAACTTTTGGATAAGTTACATGGATGTAAAAATGTATGTTGTATGATTTGATATTAATTGTTATAATTTTTGCACACTCTTTCATAAAAAAAACTAACACTAGAGTTCGACATATATTCAATTAGCATGATCATTAATACATTGGAGGAACAAAAAAGTGAGAGGGTGCTGATGGCACCTCATAATTTATTTTAACATTATTCTTACTTTTTTCGTACACCTCTTTGTCCTAAGAGGATCTAAGGGCACATAATTGTCTAATGGAACCAAATAAGGTGGCAGAAAAGCTAAAGGAATATCACTCTCCAAGGTACACAACGCTAGCCTTCTTTTAGTCCTTTAGATTCTACAGCTACATTTTTGTTATTAAGAAATACCGATTTTATATTGAAGTTAAATTGAATGGTAGATGTGCAAGAAAGAGTATTAGTTACAAAGGTATATCATTTTGATTAATGATGTTACTTCCCAAACAAGTTTCTTAATCTCAAATTTTATAGTGTAATCTTTCAAAAAAAAAGCACACTCTGTGCCCGGAAGCACACATTGTGTTCCCCTTTCTTGATCTTTGGGAACCATTTTGAATATGGTGCAATACATTTATAGTTAACTTTAGAAGTGGAATGATATTATCTCAATTTTTAGGTTTCTTTAAAAAACATTTTTTTGCATATTTGTAGATGTGAAATGCTTGTGCAAAAAAATGGTTTCTAAAAGTATGAGTTACATCGGTACTTCATATGAACTAAGGATATTACTTTCTAAACGAGTTGTTTAATCTTTAATTTTTCCTTGTAAGGTGAGAAAATTAAATATTCTTAAAATTTGTTTGAATGCGGTAAGCAAATTGCATACTACTCTTGCACACACAATGCTCTCATTGTACATGGATTATTTTTGATCTCACAGTGTTAATGTTGTTGTGTTTATTCAGATGATTGTAGTATTTAACAGTACAATCAAGGATACATGAGTAAATTTACTTAACATATAGGAGTAGCGTCTAGTGGTAGTGGAAGTAGGAGAGTCCTATTTGAGCTGTCATCTTGGCCATTCTAAAGTGTTTATGATCTTCAAAATGATTTTAATAGAATAAAAATATATAGTCACAGATCATCTTGTACAAGTCTTAGTTAAAGCATTACGAGGATCCCGAACAGGTCTTTTTCTGCATGACGTGCTCACCTTCAGTCTTTCAGAGATTAATGGAAGGATATCTTGACAGGGTCAATAATTTCATGTCAACTTTATCTTAAGGATCCTACGCCTAATCCTGTAACTTCTTCCCAAAGTCGAAGGCCTCCCTCAGTTGCTTTATCAAATAAACTAAAAATAAATTGAATGTTATAAGTTGAAAATAAAGCATTAGTTTGAAAGGTACATCATTTGAAATAATGATATTTCTTCCTAAACAAGTGTATTAATCTCTAATTTTTCCGTGTAAGCTTAGAAAATAAATGGCACAATGTGTTCAAAGATGCACACACTGTGTTCTTCTTTTTAGATCTTTCAGAACAGTTGTGATTATAGCATAATAATTTTATAGTTAACTCTAGAGTTAGAATGATATTTTCATATTTCTTAGGTTTCTTTAAATATACTTATTTGCATATTTTTAGATGTGCAATGCTCGTACGAAAAAAATATTTCAAAAAATATGAATTATGTCGGTACTTCATATGATTTAAGGATATTACTTTTTGAAAACTTGTTTAATCTCTAATTTTTCTTTGTAAGGTGAGAAAATTAAATATGCTTAATTTTTTTTAACACATCAAATAAATTGCACACTATTCGTGCACACACAGTGTTCTCATTGTTCAAGGATTATTTTTTATTCAACATTTGGATAAGTGTCATGGATAATTTATATTGCATGAGTTTATATCCGTATTTTTTCCGCACACTTTGGATAAAAAACTAACATTAGAGTTTGACAAAGTTTACATTAGAATGATCATGAATATATTGGCAGAATCAAGGGGAGAGAGGGTGTTGACGCCACCCCCTAATTTCTTGTAACATTCTTCTAACTTTTGTTGTACAACTCTTTGTCCTCAGAGGATCTAAAGGCGCAAAAATGGTTAAGGGAAACGAAAGAGAAGGTGGAGGAAAGGCTAAAGGCAGCTCACTTACCAAGGTACATAACGCTAGCCTAGTTTTAGTATTCTAGATTCTACATCTACATTTTGTTGTTGACTATGGGTTTTTTACCAATGACCATTTTATAGTTTGAATATTTTTGGGTGTAACTCTCTCTGTTTTTTCCCTTTACTAGTGATTAATATAATTATTAAGAAATACCGATTTTATACTGAAGTTAAATTGAATGTTAGACGTGCAAGAAATAGTATTAGT
>JAULKM010086479.1:0-27360 GCA_032355605.1 Rubia tinctorum
AAGACATCCTGTGGATAAAATGGTTGAATGAGTACTACATGAAAGGTAAAAGCTTCCAAGACTGCAGAATTAATGACCCACAAAGTTGGGTAAGGAAGGTACTGCTAAACCTCAGGAATAGAATGTTCAAAGATTTGTGGAAATGCACAGACCAGAAAAGGGCAGCTCAAAACCAGTGAGGTGTACAACCTGGTGAAAGGAGAGACCACCCTGAAGGTAAATGTAATGATCATTTGGCACAAGAAGGTGCATCCGAAGCAGAAATTTTTTCTATGGTTATTGCTGAATGGAAAGCTAGCAACAAGAGATCGGTTGCAACATTTTAGTATCATCGGGCCTTAACCAGATTGCTACTTGTGTGGAGAACAAAAAGAAACATCACATCACCTGTTCTTTGGCTGCAGGTACATCAAGAAGGTGCTGGAAGAGTTGAAACTCAAAAGATGTGTATCTTTGAGGAAACTAAAGAAATGGCTGTTTTTGTGTGTTAAGCAAAGGAAAGGAAGGATTATGGGAGAACTGACTACAACATTACAAAACATTTGGCTGGAGAGGAATAGAAGAATCTTCAAGTAGCAAGAGTTGAAGGAAGAAGTCCTGGTTCATCCTGTGAAGACTGAGTACGAATGGAGGGAAAGAAAAAAGCTCAATTCCAGGTTGCAGAGTTTAAAGAGTGCAGTTTTGGAGGAGTAGTACTGCAACAAAATTTTGTATGTAAATCCAGTTTTAAAAGCATAGTCTGGGTTGTAATAGATGGGCATTAAGTGGGGTGAAAGAGGCAAGAAAATAGATTGTAAAGGGGCCGAGAGTGATGGATCAAACCTTTGATTGTTGTTTTGATTCTTCTATAAAGAAAATGTTTCATCAAAAAAATAAATAAATGAAGTAGTAATATTATACTTTAACTTAAATAAATTTATGACAAAAAATTAATATCATACAGAAATAAATAATATTCTGAATCTACTTTTTGATTTGTATATGGGTCGAATATTAATAAAATTAATATTAATATTATTTTCATAAAAAATAATATAATTTCATAATTTATAAACAATATTATATTTAAAATATATTATTTTCTTATGTAAATAATTTAATTTGTATTTTTGTTTTAGAAATAATAATTATGTTATTTTAAATATTAATATTATTTTATTAAAAATTATTTTGTAATTGAATTAAACTTATGTTTTTTATCAAAATAAAAAACTACGATATAATGGTTATTATATTAATAAAAGTATTAAAATATGTTGCTGTCATAAATACAACCTCCATTCCTTTATATCTAGCACACTTTTTTTCTTTGATTGTTACTTTTATATTGGCACACTTTTTATTTGTAGAAAGATATTTTATCCACTTATGTTACACACCTAAATCAAATTTGGAATAGAAATATCACCAAATTAAGATTTCTGACAAACAGCGATAAACGGCGGACATATCAGTTCAACATCTGTTTCCAGAGAAGTAAAATTAATTTGATGTAAATTATACCTTATTCCTTATACAGGGTTCAAGATTGTATATTTAAGAGTTAAAACATAGAGAAAAATAATGAAACTGTATAAAATTGCATGGTTAAATAATATGGAAAAATGTGTTATTTTCCAAGCACAACATAATAGAAATTCTTTGCTTTGGATTTTGGTGTTATCAATCTGGGCTATTTTTAAACTCAAACCATTGTAGACGGGGTGTCATTTCCTTTTCATTAAGCTTATGTGTTGCCAAGAGATGGTTTACATCCAGTTGCATGAAAGTTTACATCTGGTACCCCAAAAAGGTTATCATAAAGGTGTTAAAAATAAAACAAAATTTGTAGCCTTTATGTATAAACAAATAGAAAGTGGTACATTGTAAGATAAAAAATCAACTACTGACGACACTTCCGACTAGTTCGGCTCGAACCACTAGAAGTCGATCACACTATTCAAGTATCATCCACCTTAACAGAGTTTCCAATACAAAGTCCTAATCTACCACTAACGCAACAAAAAAATGAACTCTTAAAATGAAAGATCCGGTTCACCTCCATTAAATTGAAGTCCTTTATGGAAAGTACGAGATGACCCTGGTCATTTTGGTCACCTCAAAATCATTTTTTAAAATTTAAGTAAAATCAGGAGAAAGTACAAAAGTCTCTAACATGACACAAGGTAATCAATCAAAGATTTTTTAACTTTCTCAGTCTACAAATATGGAATGTAGATTATGAACGAAATCGCCAAAGGTAAATGGTTGTAACTACCTTGACTCGGATTTCTCCTATACCAACATATAGACTAGTTCAGAATCCAACTAGGTTTAACCAAGCAAAATGAGCCATCAGAAAAACTTAGAATAGGCAGAGAGCAGACACGACTAAATATTTTAGTAAAAAAGATCTAGTTTTTAACAAATACCTCATATAAATATGAAAATGAACATAGAAAAAACTGAACCAATTAAAAGCCTTCCACCCTGAAAATGAAAAATTAAAAAGTGGAATAAATCAAGATAAGAATGGAGAAGTACCCCTCGCGACCGTGATATCGTCGGAGACCGACTCGGCTCCGAGTTGAAACCCTTGAGTAAACAGAGTTGGCCGCTACTGGGTGAGTTGGCCTGCCTAAAACTAAGAAGACTAAAAAAGTATCGGATCTTGGTCATGTGAGCCTTAGGTGGACCTCTGAAACCCAAGTAGTGCTCGATTGGTTCTCTGGAAAGATGACTTTCCTGAAGAAAAAAAGAAACGTCGGTGGTTGGAAGGCTGTAATCTGAACGCCGAACCATGCTCGCCTCTGATTCGCCGATCTCCACTATGAGAAATCGTATGCCACATCAGAATATTCCTTCCTGCTCGGGATTTGTCTCACCATTTTGGCTGGAGTTGCAGACAGAAAAGTTGTCCCTCTAGTGGAAAGATGGAAAACTGGTGAAAGTGCCGGAAAAAAGAGAGAAGCAGTGTTCAATTCTTGGTTGTTAGTATTTTCTCCATATAGGTGATTGGGGGTGGGAGGACCACCAGAGTTGGTGGTGGTCCGGCGATGCCTCATCTCTCCCTTCAAGCTTGAATTAGGGTTTTTAAAAATTGGAAAGAGGGAGGAGAGTTTCTTTACGGGATCGCCCACAAAGATACTAATATTTAAAAAATATCTAGACACAACCCAAAATCGGACGTCACCTCAATTGTGTATTGGGAATAACTAGTACTAAACAAGATATGAAGGGGGGTTGTACTAACAACTACGAGCAGATAACTACAGCGAAGTAAGATATGAATTAACTAGTCTTGGTGCTATTTGCGTAACAATACCATCATATGAATTTGATCTTAGATTCTATAACATATAGAACTATAAACCTAATATTATGCTTATATCACATAGTGTGGAGATGGCTGGGAATTCCCAATATCTACCACACAAAGATTTGGCTTCCTTCAAAACCATCTCGCCACCTTCATAATTATTGAAGCGCTCCAATCCTTCTGACTCCGTATTTCATCCCCGTCATCTCACTCTCTGTGCTAACGCACCCTTTCTTAAAGGATCTAAGCCTTGCGTATGTAGAATCCGTTAGATGCGGGAGTAAGGACAATATGTCCCAAGCTATCAACTATGGACATCAACTTTAAGCATAGAGAGGCAAAGTCATTGATGCCTTGTGACGACTCTAGAATTAATACAACCCTAGTTGCTACAAATTACAAAGATTAATTATTGGGGTAAGCCAAGATTTCCCCCGTTAGGAATCTCAATACAGTGACCCTCGGTCAACTGCTCCTAACATGCAATCACTCACACAACAACCCAATTAGAATTAACATCTAACAATAGGATAACCTCGAAGTAACATGAATGCTCTCATCTCTTCAATACTCTTGAGCCTACAAGAGCGTTAATCTAACACTCCAAAATTAGCATTTTTAGCCTAGCACGATACTATACTATGAATGAAATTATGGATGCATCATAACACATATCATGACATAAATCACACTAGAATAGAAACCTCAAATCATGCAAAATATTCATAAGCATAAAATTTAGGGCAATCTAGAATCTCACAAATTCATAATTAAGTCATGAATACAAATATCACCCCAAGAAAATGAACTACTCTAGAGACATTAAACCTATGCCAATCATTGGGTTTAATTCCATATATCTAGGAAAATATATAGAGAGAAGATAACCTTCTTCTCTTCCTACCTACTAAAATAGAAATTACAATAATTAGAGTTGTTAAACCCTAGAAGACTATAGGTTGCTTATATAGTAGGTAGATTTGGGCCTTAGAAGAAAAGCTAGGAAACCCTAGCAGCCACGCTAGCACAGGTCGTGCTATATTGCACGTCTTATCCAACACGACCTGTGCAATAGTGCATGGGACGTCGACTAAAGGTCGTTCCTAGGCTTTTTGAGTGCACGGTTCCTGTTTAATTGCATGACCCATTGTTTAGAGCGTATATTCTTCGTCTTTTAAGTGCATGAGTCGTACTGGATTGTATGGCCCGTAGCTGGATACCTTTAAACCGCTCATGCAAAACGTGCAAGGTTGCGCGTTCCATCGTTTGGACTTTCAAACCGTGCAGTTCTTTGAGCACAAACCATGCTAGATTGCACATCCAATCATTTGGCCTTCAACACCTTAGCACAAGCTATTGCACGGGTTGTGCCATTGTTCACGGGCCGTGCCATTCTTAGACTTTTCCGGACTTAAGCTCTTTTCTTCGGTGTATCTATCTACTACCAAATTTTAACTCGTGGCCTTCCATCATCTATCATCCTTGCGAATGGACTTCACTAAGTTACTCAGAAGTGCTTATAAGTCACTAAGTTACTAAGTTACTCAGATGCTCGTATAAGGTAAGCTTGAATACATGATATTCAAGAGGTTGTGATGTAAATTAATTAAAGCAATTAAAAACACTTGAAAGCATTTTAGATTAATCAAAGTCACTGAAACACCTAAAAATTTAGAACTTATATAATTCAGAAAACCCTCGAGCCCTTCCTGTAATCAGGAGGTTATTCAGTATTACAATATAAGAATAGTTAAGTTATGAACAAGAAAATTATATTAAAATTGTCCTGTTATTTAGAGTTTATCTTAACTAAATTAATTTGAACTGAATTTATTTGAGTTGTACTGAACTAAAAATAAATGTTTGAAAAATAGTACTCACTCTATCCCAGCTCAAATTGCACACTTTCCTATTTTGGACATCCCACCTTAAATTGCAAGTTCTGAAATTTACTAAAAATGATTCAGTTGACTTAATGTAAAATATCTGTGCTGCCCTTGAAGTCCAATCGAAAGGCAAATAATTTGGGCTCCTTAATGAATTAGGGTTTGAGGTGGAGCCTTGGGAAATGACACTTCTTAATGAATTAGGGATTGAACATTTTTGCGTTCTGATATCATTTTTTCGTCAAATCCCTAAGTTGTTTTCACATGAACGAAAATTTGAAGTTTAAATGTTTGAATTTTTGTTCATTTTTTTTTTGTGGTTTGATACATTTCGCTGTGGATTTTAGATAGATACTTAGTATTTGTGGTTTTTCTTCTTAGATCCGGTTCAGGAAGTAATTTGATGTTAAAACCTTTGTGTGTTGGGTGTTTTCTGGCCAATTCAAACATTGTTCATGTTTTTAAACCTCGTTGAACTGATTTCTAAGCTGTATTTTTGGATTGTTACTTTTTCTCTGAGTCACCGTGACTCGGACTAAGTTGCACCGAGTCGAACTGAGTTATGATGAATCCATCATTTCTAGATGAGTTTTTCAGCGAGTTTGTGTTTTTCTTCCATTCCTCTGTATCTCTCTATTGAAGTACATAGATTTGTGGTTATTTTTTATTTATTTTTTTTGTGTTAGTTTCTTGATTATCTATGTGGATATGGTGTATATTTTAGGAATATGGTTCAGGCGCTCATATGTTGTGTTCTCAGCGTGAATAAGAAGAATTCAAGCGTTATTGAAGATTTGCATTTAGATAAATACTTTTGTATTTAGGGATAGCTATTGTTTTGATTAAATTTTGAAGGATGTTTGGATTTGTAATGACGTCTCTAATTAATTTTTAAATATGCTGTAATTTAAAATTTGTAGTGTTTACCCTTACTGACATCATTTAACTTTTTGTCCATTCACAATACTGTTTCGTCAGTTTTTTTATTACTTTTTTACTGTCCTTTTTTCACCTAAAACCCTCTCTCTGCAATATAAACTGGGACAGAGGGAGTAGTTATAATATGACTAAGCTAAATTTCATCAAATCAAATTTGTACCAATTAAACTGAATTGAATTAAACTAATTTGAATTGAACTAAATTGAACTGAATTGAAGTGCAGATAAGCTCTGAAAAATAGGACCCAAGAGATGTTTGGCGTAAACACACCCCTTGCTAAAAGTTTGTTCAACAAAAAACACAAAAACAAATGGCCAGTATAATGTTGTCTCCAAAAAGTCAATTAAAACCAAGTAAGAAATCCAGTAATGTAAGCAATCAAGCAAAGACACAAGAATTTTTACGGGGAATCCCTTCGGTGTGAAGAGTAAAAACCATTGGACGATTAGGAGTCCACCACAATTTCTCTTATTAAGATAAAATTAAGGTTACAAAAATCCAATTTCATGTCTCAAATGGATGCACAAAATACCCAACGACAAACAATCATAATTAGGAACATATGCAAGAGAAAAGTGAAGAATATCATCAAAAGACAAAACTCAGTAGAGCTGTCATATCTCACGAACCAAACAACTTATTGACAATCCCACAGTCTAAAATCTTGCCCAAGATATCCTGGATTTTCTGCTAAAATTTCAGCACGATCGGACTCAGGATGACCTTCGATCTGAGGTGTTTTGTGAAACTGCGCCAGAAAAACGTGAACAACAAAAAAACATTTTTTTCTTCCTCTCTTCCTCTCTACTTTTGTCTGTTTCACTCTATCTTTGAAGACAACTTCTTCACCTATTTATACCCTAAAATCACCCAAGTTCAGCCATAATGTAATCTAAAATAACAATTAAAACAACTCATGTCTTTAAAGAACTCCAACTTTAACATCTCTTCTTAAAGAAGCATTGAAACAACTCTATTCATTGAAGACAAGTTCATTCGTAAAGCTTCTTGAAGAAAAATTGAAGACAACTTCTTTAAATCTTCTCAAAGAACTCCAAGGGTTACAACTTCAAGTCTTTACAACTTCAAGAAGTAATGAACAAGATATGAACACATATAGGCTTTTCCACATAGGAAGGGACCTATAACCCAAAAAATCCCCCTCCCAACTATGTGGAGGTGAATACCATTCCAGAAAGTGAACGGCAGGTCTTGAACTTCCCCCTTGGCAATGCTTTAGTCATCATGTTAGAACCGTTGTCATCAGTGTGAATCTTCTCAAGCTCAAGAAGCTTAGCATCAAGAACATCATGTATCCAAAAATACCTCACATCGATGTGTTTGGACTTAGCATGAAAAGTGGAATTCTTAGCAAGGTGAATTGCACTTTGGCTATCACAATACAACACATATCTCTTTTGTGCAAATCTAAGTTGACAAACAAATCACTTCATTCATAACAATTCCTTACATGACTCTGTCGTTGCAATGAACTTCGACTCAGTGGTAGACAATGCCACACATTTCTGCAACCTAGATTGCCAAGATACTACTCCTCCTACAAAAGTGACCATATAACCCGAAGTAGACTTCCTAGAGTAAATATCACCCGCTATGTCAGAATCTGAGTAGCCAACAAGAATAGCCCTATCTCTTCCAAAACACAGCTTCATATCTGCAGTGCCTTGTAGGTATATCATAATCCACTTAACTGCATTCCAATGCTCTTTTCTCGGATTAGAGAGAAATCTACTAACCAAACCAACTGCATGAGCTATATTTGGCATGGTGCAAACCATATCATACATAAAGCTACCATGACGGAAGCATAAGGAACATATTGCATACTTTCCTTCTCTTCGGCCGTAGAAGGACTTTGCTCACTACTCAACTTAAAATGTAAAGAAATAGGAGTACTCACAGGGTTTTTTTCTCCATATTGAACCTCTTTGGAAATTCATGAACATATTATTCTTGGGATAACCACATCTTTCAATCTTTTCTATCACGAATAATCTGCATCCCCAAACTGTGCTTTGCAGGCTCGAGTTCCTTCATAGAGAAAGTCTTATTCAACTATTGCTTTAAACTGAAAATTCTAGCCACATAATGCCTTACAATAAGCATGTCATCAACATAAAGTACAAAAATGAGTCATTAACAAAAAACCCTTTTCAAGAAAACACAATGATCGCAAGAAGTCTTTTTGTATCCTTGCTCCCCCATAAAGGAATCAAACTTGAGATACCATTGCCTAGGAGATTGTTTGAGGCCATACAAGTTCTTCTTCAATTTGCACACAAAATCCTTTTTCCCTTTGACTTTGAAGCCCTCTGGTTGTTCCATGTGGATGTCTTCTTCAAGGTCACTGTGAAGGAATGCGGTCTTCACATCCAACTACTCAAACTCCAAATCATGGCTAGAAAAAAGACCCAAAACAACACTAATTGAGGACATCTTGACAACCAGTGCAAAAATCTAGTCAAAGTTCACTAATTTCCTCTGATTTTAACCCTTAACAACAAGTCTAGCTTTGTATCACGGTTTCTTCGCATTCTCATCTTGGTTCTTCTTGTAAATCAATTTCTCAAATCTCACTTCCCCTTTGGTAGCTTCACAAGATCAAAAGTGTGATTATTATTCAATGATTTCATCTCCTCTTTCATTTCATCCATCCAACACTGCTTGTCATCACTATCGATAGCTTCACCAAAAGACTCGGGTTCTCCCCCATCAGTAAGAAGAACATAATCAGAAGAAGGGTACCTCATAAAATGATTTTGGTCTCTGGTAGACCGTCTCACATGAGCTGGTTGAACTTCAGGGGAGCCGGGATGCTCAATCTCAATGGCCTTTTCCTCATCTTCATCAACATGATCATCTACTTCAAAAACATTGCCTACATTGCCATTATCATACACCTTCTCAACTGTTGTGGTGTATAACTCAAAGGAGGTAGATCCAGATCAACCAGATCATAGCCACCAGGAGATATAGTCTTTTGACCCTTATGAATATCTTCAATAGTTCAATATTTAACAAAAACTACATCCCTGCTACGAATCAACTTCTTCTCTACAAGATCATAAAAATTTGTAGCCAAACTGGTCTTGACCATAACCCATAAAAATGCACTGGCAAGTTTTAGGATCCAACTTCAATAATTCATCATTCGGAACATGCATAAATTCCTTACACCCGAAAACACGCAAGTGATTATACGGCAACTATTTGCCAAACAAAACCTTGTATGGAACGTCACCATCTAAGGAAACACAAGGAGACAAATAAACACATGAACAGAAGTGAATAAAGCCTCACCCCAAAAGTGTCTCGGTAACTTTACCTCAGAAAGCATTCACCTCACTCTCTCTAACAAAGTCATGTTCATCCTCTCAGCCACGCCATTCAATTGTGAAGTTTTTTTAGGTGTTCTTTGATGTCTAATACCCAATGACTTGCAATAGTCATCTAGTGGTCCAATGTACTCCCCACCATTATCAGAATGGAGACACTTTAACTTCCTACCAGTTTGCCTCTCAACCAATGCTTGAAACTGTTTGAACACATCAAGTACCTGGTTTTTTTTTCAAAGCATACACCCACAACTTTCTTAAGCAATCATCAATAAAGGTTACGAAGTAAAGTGCACCACTAAAAGTTTTAACTTTCAAAGGACCACAAACAACAGAATGAACAAGGTCAAGCAAACATGACTTTCTGAAAGGAGGATGTCTCTTCAAAGAGACTCTATTTTTCTTCCCACCAAAACAATGCTCACACTTCTCCTGTTTCACACTCTTCAAATAAGGTAATGCATTCTTCTTGATCAGACAACTTAGTCCATTTTCACTCATGTGGCCAAGTCTTCTATGCCAAAGCTTTGACGGATCACCATCTGCTACATATACACCATCTGTGGAGATTGTGGTTTGTAACAAGTACATGCTTGTGAGATTCTTTCCATGAGCTAGCACCAAATCCCCCTTAGTGATTTTCCATTGTCCACTATGAAAGGTGCTATAATAGCCTTCATCATCGAGCTTCCCGATGGAGATCAAGTTCAATCAAAAATTTAGGACATGTCGAACATTCTTGAGCAATATCTTCGCTCTAATGTCTGTCACCAAGCAAACATCTCCAACACCAACAACTTGAGCCAAACCATCATTACCCATCTTCAATACCCCATAGTCACCTGGTGTATAAGACATGAAGAATTCATTCCTTGATGTCACGTGAAGTGAGGCTCCACTTTCAATCACCCAGCTTGTCTCAAAGATAGCTAGGTTCACAGAACTCTCATCATGCACAATGATAAGATCACCAACTAGTTGTTGTAGTGGCTCGATCATCAATGTCTTGATCCTTTTGATCTTGCTTGCCATTGCCACCATTTCTCTCTTTTTCCCACTTGTAGCAGTACACTTTAATGTGACCTGTTTTATCACAATAATGACACTTCAAATTTTTGTATCTTCCACGGGACTTGCTCTGACTCTTATCTCTACCACTCGGACCTCTAATTTTACCTCTTCCCCTAGTTTCATCAACATAGGCTTCCTCGGAAGAAGATGACACACCATGAGATTTCTTTCTCATTTCCTCATTCAAAATACCCAACTTAGAAAAATCCATAGTGACTTTGCCTAGCGGTGCTGAATTGCAAAGTGTCATTCTAAAAGCGTCCCATGAGTTCGGGAGAGTACCAAGCAATAAAATTCCTTGATCTCATCATCAAACTTTATTTCCATAGCAGACAATTGTTGTATAATTCCATGGAAGTCGTTTAAGTGATCAAACAACGCCTTGTTTTCTATGTACTTCAACCCCATCAACTGCTTGATCAAAAACAAATTGTTCTTGCCAGACTTACTTGCATAAAGGGATTCAAGTTTTCCCCAAAGAGACTTTGCATGAACTTCATCATTAATGTGATTAAGAACATTATCATCAACACATTGACGAATAAATCCGCAAACCTGTTTATGCTCAAACTCGCGTTGCTCGTCAATTTTACCTTATGGTTTCTAGTAGAAAACACTGGTAAATGCCAACTTTTAACATACAACAAATCTTTCACCTTTATTTTCCAGAGATATTAATTTGTACCATTTAAACTGACCATTCTACTAGTGTTGATATTATTATAATCCATGGAGAAGTCAACCAAATATACTGCAACTCTGATCCCAGAATGTTAGGCGTAAACACACCGCTTACTAAAAGCTTGTTCAACAAAAAACACAAAAAATGGCCAGTATAATGTTGTCTCCAAAAAGTCAATCAAAACCAAGTAATAAATTCAGCAATATAAGCAATCAAGCAAAAACACGAGAATTTTTACGTGAAAAACCCCTTTGGTGTGAAGAGTGAAAGCCACGGGACGATTATAAGTCCACCCCAATTGCTCTTATTATGATAAAAGGAAGATTACACAAAACCAATTCCAATTATCAAATGGGTGCACAAAATACCCAATGACAAACAATCATAACTAGTAATATATGCAAGAGAAAAGTGAAGAATATCACCCAAACACAAAACTTGGTAGATCTGTTATATCTCACAAACCGAAGAACCAATTGACAATCCCACCATCCAAAATCTAGCCCAAGATGCCCCAGATCTGCTGCTAAATTTTTAGCACGATCGGACCAAGGATGACCTTCGATTGGAGGTATTTTATGAAGTTGCGCCAGAAAAACGTGAACAAAAAGACACTTTTTTCTTCCTCTCTTTCTCTCTGCTTTGTTTGTTTCACTCTATCTTTTGAAGACAACTTTTTCACCTATTTTATAACCAAAATCACCCAAGTTTAGACTTAATGTCTTCTTAAAGAACCATTAAAACAACTCAAGTCTTTAAAGAACTCCAAACCTTAACATCTCTTCTTAAAGAAGCATTGAAACAACTCTATCCATTGAAGACAAGTTCATTCATAAAGTTTCTTAAATAACAATTGAAGACAACTTCTTTAAAATTTCTTAAAGAACTCCAAGGGTTACAACTCCAAGTCTTTACAACTTCAAAAAGTAATGAACGAGATATGAATAAATATAGGCTTTTCCACATAGGAAGAGACCTATCTATACCCCAACAAAAGATGCTTGATTATGAGCAAAACAACTTATAACTTCCACCGAACACACCCAATAACAAATAAAATATACATTTTTGTTTCAATATTAATGTACCACAATATGGGTCTATGTTTGACTCGTAGAGATAAGCTGTTGGCATGTGTCTTAACTGCTTTGAGACCTCATGTAGGATTGGAATAAAAAACACTCAATTCAAGAAAAAAAAGGAAAAACATTTAAGGTCTATTTTATCTTAGTGGATTGAGTAAAATTTAAAATATTAATTTCATAATCTCTCCATACATTTATAAGTGGCATGATTAATTTTATATTTGAATAGATGAAATTGTTATTGGGAACAATTGATAGAATGAGTGGATAAGACTTGGAAGAAAAATGTATTAATATAAAATACAATTTAAAATAACTGTTAGTATTAAAAAAGACGAAGGAATAGTCATAATTAAAGTCTCATTTATTAAAATAAAATAAAGTTTGTAAATGAGATTCTAACTACGAAACTACGAAGTGATGTTTATTATAGATGATGATGATAAAAAGCACAATTAATTGCAAAGAGATCCATAAGTCTGAGTCGCATCTTTGTTTTGTTCCTTTCCTCCTGTTAAAATAAATGTCTTTAGAGGACAATAATAAAATTAAATATTTGAGTGTTATTAAAAACGTTAATTTTGTACTTAGAGGACATATTACACATGTTTTGAAGTCTCGGGAGTAATTACTTCTATAAGAAAAACATAATGACATAACATTTTGTTGAGATGAGGAAATGGATCATAGAAGGCAATGGGTGAATAGAAAAATAAAATTGAACGTGATGGATAAGGTTATAGAGTAGTACTACATTAATCCTGCCTAACTCTCCAACGGAACAAAAAAAAAGATAATTTTTAGAAAGATCGTATTTTCAAATATCTATGAAAAGATGAGGTTTACTAAAATAATAAAATATTGTAAAATTTTTATAATATTAAAATTTTATTATGCAACGTGTAGTATTTATAAAGTTTATAACCCGATTCATGCAATTTGAAATTTTTTTCTTCATTTCATCTCCTGAAAAACCGTCTTTCAAGAGACGGACTCAAAAAAGAAGAAGAATTGTTCATGTTTTGAGTGTAGAAAGTGGCGACCCAGAAACCGGCCGCGGTGAGAACTGAGAAGCGTGACCAAGCCCCCATACAGTTGCTTTGCTCTTGCTGAGAGAAGAGAAATGAAATGAAATGAAATGAAGAAATGAAATGAAATGAAATGAAGAAATGAAATGAAATGAAGAAATGAAGAAATGAAATGATGAGATAAAAATTGGATGCAGAGATCATACACTATTCTGGTATCAACTTAATCTGGATAAGGATGCACCAGCCCCCAGCCACCATTACACCCTACTTATCCTATCTGCTACTTCCTTCCCCTCCAAAATGTTATTTCTCTCTCCTCGGATTAATCATCAATAACTTCAATTATATAATCAAAATTAATTTATTCATCTTTTATATTCGAAATATACGTACTATACCAAATATAACTATATCTTACATTATGTTATCATTATTTATACTCTCTGTAACATTTCAAACTGCATATTTTGACTTTTAACAGTTATCTTAAAAAATGTTTGATAATTTATATCTTTCACTGAGAATAAACAAAACTTATAAAAGTTGATATTTTCAAAATATATGTTATAACGAATCTAACAAGTTATCACACAATAGTACTCATACTTATATATAAATTTAATTTTACTGTTAAAATTAATTTTTTGACTAAATAAATAGTTAAATTGCAGTTTAAAATGGAACGAAGGGAGTACATAAATTTTAAAAGTATATCCTAAGAAGTTGTGAGATCAACACTTTATAATTGAGAAAGTAGTACTGCACTATTTCTCCCTCTATCTCATTTCAAACTACAATTTAATTATTTGTTTCGTTAAAATTTCTTAAACTTAACCATAAAAGTAAATTGGTGTATAAAGTATAAATATTATCATGTGATGGATTATTAGATTCTTATAATGTATATTTTTAAAATATCTACTTTAACAAATTTGAATTATCCATAACGAAAGATATTAAAGATGAAATATTTTTCAAATTGATTGATGAAAAACAAAGTGTGCAAGTTAAATTGGAACAGAGGAAGGACACAAATTTTCAATTAAGAAATTTCTTCAGGTTATTTTTTTTAATTTAAACCACCATGAGGTGGTGGGATATTTATTGGGCTCCCAAAACCCATAAAGAGGCATAAAAGCTAGAAATTCGTACACTGATATTTTTACTGAAATGGATTTAATGATACACAATCAGCTCTAATCTAAGGATTCCCTTCACTTCATCTTAAATCTACCTCGTGTTGCTAGGTAGTGAATCGTCGAAACGAAACACAATTTAGCCGCACGAGTGATATTATCTTCTAAGCACATTTTAGTGAATCAACAATTGAAACACAATTTAGCACCTATAAGGTGACTAAAGAAATACATTGTTAGAATCCGGACTAAGGAAATTTTTTTGACTATGTTGCGAGTCTGATAATGCTCCTCGTCATTGACTTTGCTCCCTGCAAGATCCATTGAGTCTCAAAAACCTTGTTTCCTGTGTCTGCTTGTATAATCCACTCATATTTGCAAACCTCTCCAGCTTGTATCTTCCAATTATCTGCAACATAAAACAAAACAGTAGATACCATTCTTCCAAACTTTAAGAAACAGATCAAACTCTTATGTATGGTGTTTCAACACTATCCAGAATCACAAATCCTCTGATCTTTCTAGGGAGAGTAGAATGCACAAAATCATGACACTGTTTTGAAGAACTTGCTAGTTTAGCCAAAGAATCAGCTACTGCATTAGATTCACGAAAGATGTGTCGAAAACTCACTTGGAATTCCTTTTGAAGTTCCCAGATCCCTCTGAGATATGGAGTTAGCTTCCATGGAATCTTGAACTGTCTTCTTATCATCTGAAGAAGCATAAGAGAATCTATTTTCCATTTCCAGATGGTCAAGCTCCATCCAATATGCTGTTTCAAGTCCCAAAATCAGAGCCTCGGCCTCTGCTTCTAATCTATCAGCGGTATCTAGAAAAACTGCTTTTGCTCTCAGCACTCTTCCTTCTTGATTTCTAATCACTAGACCAGCCCCAGCTGTCTTGTCTTTGAATGACTAACTGAAGAGCCATCTGTGTTGAGTTTATATAGTGTTGTTGGTAATTTCCAAGAAACCTGTGTCACCCTGTTATCCTGTCTCAAAGATTTAAAAGGAGTAATGCTGAGTAGCTCAGGGGTTAGTGTGTAGGCCTCACTTCTCTTCCATTTCAGAGAATGAGCTCTGATTATGTTTTGCAACATATCAAAAACCTTCCTCTTCATGGTATCAAAGTTTGGCTTGACACTATCATAAAGATATGCATTCCTAGCACACCAAATTATCCAATTTATTATACTCGGTATTATTCTAACACAGATTTTGTGCAATTCATATTTTAATGGCATAATTCCAATAATGATAACACCTATCCCACAGATTACTAAATGACTCTGGTTTAAAATATTGAAGAGTATGAAATTCATTCCAGAGTGATGAAACAAAAATGCATTCATGGAAAATGTGTTGCAATTCATCGTTATCATTCAAGCAGAAGTAAAAAATTGATGGCATGTTGAATTTATGCTCTTGTAATACATCAGATATAGCCAACAATCTATTCATAAGTCTCCAATGAAAGAAACAAAGTTTTTTTAGCAAATATTTGGACCACAGAAACTTAAAGGAGTGAACCTCTAATTTTCTTGGCCTGATCAATTTATAAGCCGATGCCAAAGTAAAAATTCCCTGAGAGGAGGATGTGCAAATAATTTCATCTTTATACTCATCAAACAAAGAAAAATTCTGCTTCAGAATATCATTTATATGTTCAGGGAAACCATGCAAGAAAGCAGTAGACAAAACTTCCTAGTTATAAAAAAATTCTTCCACAGTCAGTTCCTCATAAGGTATGTCTATATCAGTCCAGTGATCAATCAAAGGTCCCCTATGTAACCAATTTGAGTACACCTTTACCAACATGTATCAAGCAATTTTGAGATGCAATATCATGCACAACTCTAATTCTACTCAAAATTCTTGACTTTTTTATATGGTCAGGTAATGACCATATAAATTCAGTCCAGAGATTATTTCCTATTTGCATTTTCAACCATAGCTTCATAGAGAAGCTTGTAACTACATAATTCAAATCCTTAAATCCTAGGTCATTTTCAATAAAAGGATAGGAAATATTTTGCCATGACCTCCATACTTTATTCTGACCATACTCACTTGAACCCCACATGAATTTAGAAAATAGGACATGCAATTTATCTATTACCCCCTGAGTTGGTTTTATAACAGTTATGATATACAAAGGGATAGCAGATAATACATGCTTTAATAGAATCAATCTTCCTGCTGGATTTAACAATTTATTTTTCCATGACAACAATTTAGCACCAATGGTATCAAAAAGAGGCTGAAAATAGGTATGTTTAACATAGCCAGTGAAAATCAGGCAGCCAAGATATTTAAAAGGAAACTGACCTTGTGATATCTGAGTAACTTGACTGACCATTCTCTTATAGACTAATGGAGAATGCTTAGACAGGTAAAATGAAGATTTTTCTATATTTATTTTCTGACCAGTAGCTCTCTCATACATAAACAGATAAAACATCATATTTGTCAAACTCTTTTTGTTAATTTTTTTTAAAAACACCATGTCATCCGCAAAACATAGGTGAGTTATGTTTTTGGAAAGATATGGCACCTTATAATAGTCAATGATCGAAGATTCAAACAGCAAAGTAAGGTTTCTTGAAAAAGCTTCAGTCATCAGTATAAACAGAAAAGGTGACAGAGGGTCACCCTGGTTAATACCTCTTCAAGTTTTAAAGAAACCATAGGGTTTGTCATTTACTAATATTGAAAAGGAAGATGCTGCAATATTGCCTATGATTATTTTAACTAATGATCCATGAAATCCCATTTTCAATAACAAGCTATTCATAAAATGCCAAGATACTATATCAAATGCTTTCATCATATCCAATTTGAAAAAAACATTAAACCCCCCAGATTTACTATTTAGAAAACCAGTTAGTTCCTGCATCGTTAAAACACTTCCAACCAGCTCTCTTCCCTGAACAAATGCTGACTGTTTAAGGGAGATTAGAGCTGGAATTATGGGCTTCAATCTTTCTGTTAGCACTTTTGAAAATGTTTTTTTAAAAAGTTGGAGTGATTAATTGGTCTAAAATCAATAAAACTTACATTAACCTGTCTTTTAGGAATCAAAACAATATATGCTGAAGCAATTGCTATAGGTATTGGAACCCCAATTAGAAACTCATTGACTGCATTAACTAAATCAGGTGCAATTATGTTCCAACAATGAGTGAAGAAATGACCTGTATACCCATCCGGCCCTGGAGAAGAGTCTTTGTCCATACTTAAAACCACAACTTTGAGCTCCTCTTCTGTTACTGGTTTGAGTAATTACGTATTCATATCCTCATCAACCAGTGTTGGAATATTCCTTAAGAAATGTGCCGATGATATACCTGAGATATAAGAATTATCATCAGTTAGTAAATTCTTAAAGAACGATACAACTTCTGTTCCAATATCATCAGGGTTATTAAGGCAGACATCATTAGAATTTTTAATTACTGAAATGCGTTGTCTAGCATATTTGGATCTTAGAGAAGCATGATTTTTTTGGAATTAGAATCCCCATGCTTTAACCATTTAATACCAGACTTCTGTTTCCAGAAGATATCATCTCTCTTAAGTGCAAGAGCTAATTCAGCTTGAGCTTCATGAAGTTCAGTTCTACTAAGATCATTATTTTGGCTCTGATGGTTTAGTTCTTTTTCAAGCACTTTTTCCTCAGCCAATTTCAGATTATCCTTAACATTTTCAAACACCAGTTTATTCCACTCTCTTAGTTTAGATTTTAATCTTCTCAGCTTGAGTGAAAATCTTAATATTCCATAACCAGTTATTTCATCATTCCAATTGTTACAAACTGTATCATAGAAATCAGTATGAAGTGTCCAACACTGTTGGAATTTAAAAGATTTTGGTATAGAATTCAATAACTGATTATCCAATTTTACCACTAAAGAAGAGTGATCAGAAGGCCATCTAGATTTAACCTTTATACTACTATTGGGAAATAAGTTTTGGAAAGAATCATTCATAAGACCTCTATCCAATCTTTCCCAAACATTACCTCTTCTGACACCAGTCCAAGTGAAATGATTACCTGAAGCAGGAATCTCTACCAGATTATTATTATCTATGAATCCGTTAAAATCAATCATACTATCTAGATTTGGTATTGACTGGCCTAGATATTTAGAGGCATTACGAATAGCATTAAAGTCTTCTATCATCATTATTGATTGATTATTCCAAGAGCTTAACATATCCCACAAAGGTTCTCTCCTCTCCCTAGTATGTCTAGCATATACAAAAGCAACAAACCAAGAGAATGAAAGACTAGTATGCTCCAGCTCAATAATAACACATTAATCATGGACCCGTTTAATTGAAACAGAGAAATTATCATTCCAAAATAACCAAATTTTATCCAGAGGTTTCGAATAATAATTACTATATCCTAGCTTAAAACTTATTGATCCAATTTGTCCTGAATCTATCAGTGGTTCTATGATAACGAATAATGATATGTTATGCTTCCGTTTAATGTGCTTCACTCTATCATGAGACCTCATATTTTTAATCCCCCTAACATTCCAAACACAAATATTGATTCCTACCATTAATTACCTTAGAAATTTGTGTCATTATGCGATCTTGTTTTGATTGTTTTAGCCGTGCAAGTATAATCTTTCTTCTCCCTTATCTTTTTATGGTTCTTAACCTCAGGGTTATTAACTGTATCTACAATGTTACTAGTATCAGATATCAAAGAATTATATCTATTTTGATCAACCAAGCTAGGCTCAAAGATGATATCACCTTCCTTGTTCTTAGAAGTTTTTTCTTGTGACCATTGCATACCAGGAGATTCAGGCATCTTTTCAATCAAATTCATATCATCATCAGAAAGTTTATTAGACATACATGCACTTACCTGTGAGCTTGATGATTCTGCTTGCTCCTTTGCATTTTCCAAATTCTCCACTATTAGCACCGGTTGAGAAGTGGAATTTTCTTTGTAGAATTCAAGAGCTTGACTATTTTTTCCTTCTACTTTCTCGCTAGATTCTGAAACATTTAATGCTTCTTGATTCCCTGGTACTCCTGAGAGAATGAGATCCTTTTGCACTGCAATATTCTCATATAAAACATTAGTAGCATGGTTCATATCAGTGGATTTACCACTGATATGAAATTCTTCAATGGTATTATCTTCATTTGAAACTATATTATCTTGAGAATTTATAACCACTTGAGGAGTGACTGCCTCAACACTACTAGCAGGTTTGACAGTTTCCAAATTCTTATTCTCAGAGATATTTTCATTTGAAACCTTGGATTTATTCACTACTCTATAAAATTGAGTTGCGTTTTTGTCTTGTAGTGATAATCCAGAAGAAGATATTTTTTGTTTTTCTTTTGGTTCAATTGGTTTAGGAAAATCATTTGGTCTCCAATACTCTCTTTTAAAAGATGGATCACCAGCTTTCCAAGAAGAAGTAACATGACCTAGTTTATAGAATTTACCAAAATAATCAGGCACATTTTCGTATTCAATATACTGCCAAAATCCTAAACCCCTGTATTCTAGCCAAATTCTTTCCCGCCTAGGTTTAGTAACATCGATTTCAACACATACCTTGCCTACATGAGGTCTGATCTTGTTGAGAGTCGCTTTATCCACTTTGATCGGTGTACCAATCAAACTGCCAGTGTTCATCATGGGTTCGAATGATAGAAATTGCTGTGGGATCTCGTAACAGGAAATCCAGACAGGTACAATCGAAGAATCTACTTCTGGATCGAAGTGCGGTGTCCATTTGACTATCCTCAAGGAATAGGAACCAAAGTTCCAAACTTTATGAAGCCAACACCTGATATAATCATCCTGCACTGAAAAGTTAATTAGTACATGTTTATTATCCAAAATATTGATATCAGCCACCCCTATGAAACCCGTAGTTAGAAAATCTTTCCGGAGTCTCTCCATAGTTGGATGAGATCTGGAAAATTTCCCAACCAAAGTCCATTTTAGGGGCACTTCCAATATCTCATATTCCTAATCAGAAAATCATAACCCGGGTTCCCCCTGATGTTCAATTCTCAATTTTGGATTGAATGGGGCACTATTGGATCTCTGCTCATCCGAGGGGTTTGAGATAGTAAGATTATGATGGCCAGATAGTATTTGATAGTAAGAAGGTTCTTGTGGCGGAGGCATTGACCCCTCCATCATGGTGGCACCATTTGGTTGAACTCTAGGCACCTAGATTGGTCGGAGAAGAGGTAAAAAAGACGAGCCTTTTAGATTTTATTTTATATTAATTAGGTGTCTTACCTTCATATTCTTTTTGTATTTTCATTTATAATTCAACAAATAATATTTATTGTTTATTTTTTTTCTTGCAAAATTAATTTACATGCATATTGAACTTTAATTATTTGTTTTTAACATAATATATATTTTATTTAGTAGAGAAAATTTTAAAATATTGGACCCATTTAGGACCCAAGAACAATTTAGACCCATCAAGTTTGGGTATGAGTCTAAGATTTTCAAATGCTATGGATCTGAGTCGAGTCTGGGTCCAACTCAATTTTTTAGGGTCGGGTCTAGATCTTATTAGACCCGACCAGACCCAACCCATGATCATCCATAACCCTTAGTTGACTTTGTATATATAAAACTAGCAACTAAGTTTTGACTTTTAGTTAAATAACAGTAAGCCCTTAAAGCTTAATAACTAAGACTTGACATTTACAAATCAATGGTCATCTATAGTTGACTAAATATATAAATGCTAATAACTAAAGTTTGATTCTATTAACCAATTGTAAGCCCTTATTTGAATTTTTATATATAACCAGTAATAACTAAGACTTCACTTTAACGAATCAACGGCCATCCCCTAGTTGACTAAATATATATAATAAACACTTATAACTCAGGTTTGACTTTAATTAATCAACGATAAACCCTTACTTAATTTGAAGAAGATGCCAAAACTCTAAATCTTTTTATACATTTAGTTAATTATTCATCTGAATTGAAGGCATGTGAGTGTGTACAATGTCGTGCAGGCACGTACCAAATATGTACGTACTTGAAAATGTTTTCATTTGGTCTTTTTCCAACTCTTAGATATATTCCTATAACACCCTTTCCATTTATTATTAATCTGTTTTACTAGGTTTATACTATGACCCCATAAAATAAGAGCAAGTAGTTAACTTTAATTTTAACAACATACTGTTAACAAACACACTTTGATCTTAGAAGCCCTAGGAATGACACCATGCAAGAACTCATTAGGGATGTTATAGTTTTGAAAGAAATCAAACTAATTAAGAGCCCTCATGGGAAATACACTTGCCCAAAATATTGTAATTAGGAGGTATAAGGCTCTCCCTAAAGGGCTTCAAATCATTAAAACTACCGGTAATATGTTCGAAAAATATATCCCACCAAGCTCCCGTTCTCCAATTATATGCAAGAAACTACATAAAAATAGCACAAAATAGAACCCGTCGTGTGCTGAAACACCAACAACACTATGCTAGGTTTAATCATTATCCGGAAACTGAAGAGTGTGTCTGGTCCAAGAATCTTGAACATCGTACTCTTTCATCACCCAAAACCTAATGCCACACCCATGCGAATACAAACTATGACCTACAGTAAGGCACCCTCCAAGAACACAGATTTTTAAACCAACGTACTCAATTTTGTCTTCATCAAGACCAATTGGTAGTGGTATTTCTTCAAATTCCTCCTATGCAAGATTGAATGCGACACTATTTTGTAATTACTCCTTTTTTTACTTTCACATTACTACATTGTTATGCTTGTACTTCAGAGGCTAACTATGTAGTATGTAGGGAAGACACCCATAAAAGTCAAGAGTTCCTTATAAGGCATGGTTGGTTATTTGCCTTCTTCGTTCAATTGGGATGCCACACCATGCAACTAGACTGATATTACGTGTCGGGAGAGTTTCATTATTGAGTTAACCACTCTTCAACTTCTCTATCTGGTGTGAATTTATATTCGTTGACCTTCACAACCTCTATATCATTTTAGATTGACCGAAATAATTGATAATTCTTTGTTGCTCTTAGTGCTTTCGCCACTTAATTGTTGTTCGGGGTTGTTCTCCATTGATGGATTTGATTGAAAAAAATGGTTGTGGGATTAAGTGAAATTGAGGGTATTTATATTTTTTAAAGAAATTTATAATGTGGGTTCCTTTATATGGAGTTAAATGTTGTGCTAAAAGTGAAGACCCTACTGACGTGCACGTGCACGTACACGTATACATACACATACACATACACGAAACACTCACCTCAATATCATTTTATTAAAAAAGCCACCTTTCTTAATTTAACCTTTTTTAAAAATTTACTTTAATTTGATCTTGTTTTGAAATTGAAATTTTTGATCAAATAAGTGTGAAAAGTCAGTGTATCTAGTATTAGTGCACAATAGTGCATGTGCACCCTGTTAACTTTTTCTAACTAAATATGTTTGCCATCGAACTATTTATATTAAATTTTATACATAACTAGTTAATATGTTTACTATCGAAATATATAACATAATGATATTAGTTGTAGTGATATTTAATTTTTTTCCTATTTTATTAAATATTTCTCATTTTGTTTAAGAAAGTTAATTAGTTTCATAAATATAATTATATGTCCAAGAAAGTCAATCTATTCCTCTATGGTTCGTTATTTTTATTTGAAAGAATTGTTCTCTTTGAGGTGTGACGGAATTTGAATTATTCAAAATAATGCAAACCTCACTTATATGTGTAGGGTTACAGGAGTATATTATGAAGCTTGAATGTATTATATCAAAAACCACAATGAAATATTTAAAGGATTACAGTGAATAGAGACCTTCGCTTGCTCACGAGATATCTTAATCCACTTTGTTCTTAAAACACCAATAATATACTTAGCATGTTTTTTTCCTAGGGTTGGGTTTAGACATATTCAAAATTTAAATTCAAGTCAAAGATATTCATGAGTAGAAACTAAAAATCTTTAGGGTTCACACATTATTTAGATCTAACTAATAGATATATTGGTCTAGTAAACAAAGAACTCCTTCAGAGATTTCAACTCCTGAGTCTTATTCTCTAATTCTGCAGTCTTGCTCTAAAGCTACGACGACAAACTTCTGGCTGCTAAGGAGCCTAGAAGAAGAAAACATGTATCACTAGCAAATAATTTATTCGATGGAAAAAATGATGAATTCGGATCCGATTATGAGATCGAGGTAGAAGTTATAGAAGATGTAGAACCTAAACACAAAGACTAGAAGGCTAAAAAAGTTAAATCAAAGGAAATGCATTTCACTGTTTGGGGATTAACTCGTCTCATAATCTTTCCGAAATCAATTGGTGGATGACCTGATAAAAGCATATGCCAAAAAGAATAAATCATCAAAAATATCACTGCCTAAAGACTAACAAATTAGCTTGCAAGGCACAACCACACACATCTATTATAGAATGTGCATATAATATATAGCAGCACGAAACAAGCCCTAAATAAATAAAAATGGCATACCCATCTAGTTTATTTATAATTATCTTTGAGGACTTTTAAATGTTAAAATTGTGTATGCTATTAAAAGAGATCTTATTAAATTCTAAATAATCAATTCCAAGATATAAATTATATTAACCTGAAATAGCAAATGGTCTAGGGAACCATGATAAAATCATACGTACATGCATTGCATCAACCGATAGCTCTATCATTAAAAATATTAAAAGGCAATCAGATTATACGAATCTCCCATTCCCGATGTGTATTTTAGGTGTGGTGCGTCTGAGTTAAATATAGTTTTCCATTACTGCTCCTCTTTTTCGGTGCTCCCAGAAAACCTGTTCAATCCCATCTTTTCTTTATGTGAATTTCTTCGAGGTAGTTTAGTTTTTGCTATCTTTTTTTATTGTACAATAATTGGGTAGAAAGATTTCATTATTTTCATGTGTAAAAGAGGTCCCATTTTATGGATTTTATTTTTCAATATTATGGATATCGATAACCGCTGAAAGATGAACTCAAGCCCAAAATGCTACACATCACAAAACAGATTGAATAGCTACGCATGAGAGAGCTCGAGACACATGTGCTCTTAATATTTTCCACACGTTGTGCCATATCTATAATAAACGTACAAGGGCACATTTTGTGCACATTGAATGCGATTAAAATTAAAATCATCTTACATCGTGACCTTAAAATAAAAATTATTTAAGTATAATATTTATTCAGGTCAGCTAAAATATATAACCATAATTTTAATTGAGGTATGTTTATGCATGTCATGTGCATGTTGAAAATGTGACTATCCATAGTGCGTGCATGTTTATTGAAAAATTGAAATGTCATTCCCCTCAAATGTATTCATAAGTTGTAAGACCTTTAAGTTCTTACGACTTCCAGTTTGCTATCTGTGAATTTCTATGAGATTTTTTCCCAACCTTTTGTTTGAATGTACAACAAAATTATTATCTTTAAATAAAATTATTATCTTTGAGATTTAACATAGATAATAAATCAATATTGTTCCAGTATGCATATTCCACCTGAAACTATTAGCCCCTACAACCTAAATATTCCACAAGTTATAGTCCTTCTTGACTCTGTTGGGAGGAAGTGGAGTGCGGAGTATCGTACATTGGCAGGTGGTCGTGACTGTTATATTGGTGGTTGAAAATATCTTATTGATGCAAACCTCATTAAGGAAAAGATTTATGTTTTGTGAATATGTGAATATGTGAAACGAAGAGATAAAGATATTTACAAAGAAGTGCAAGTTGTCAGTTCAACAAATTGTTCTATGGATATTAACAACTCGAAACAAGGTAAGATTATACATCATATTTTTATTATATTGAATAAATTTTTAGGGTGGATTTTCCAATTGTATATTTTTTAATAAATATTGAGTGATTATTAAATTTATAGTTCAAATTCAATTTTTAGAATATTATTAATGAAATAGTCTTGTTGTTTAATGATGTTTAGAGACAAAAATTTGGTGCATCACATGAACTAGCAGGATCGCAACGCACTTTAGTTGACACTGTTAGTGGAAAAAAACTAGTATCCATATCTATTGTAAAAAGCACAAAGAAAATCCAAATATCATATAAGAGAATAATTGTAATAAAAACTAAACAACAATGACAAACAATAAAAATTATTAATAGAGAATAAAATTTATGGAACGTGACATCTAATTTTAAGAAGGAGCAAAGACTTTAAATGATTTTATAAATCTTATAAATTATTCTTTTGAAGTGCAGGCATGCGAGCACGTGCAATGTCATGTAGGGCACACACCAAATGGGGTGCGTAGTAATCAATTCCAAAGAATTTTATTTGTCTCCTATTAGCACTAATTCTCATAATATACCTAATAATTTGTTATTCAAACTTTATCTAAACCAATAAGCTTCTTTAAGAGTAGCCAGAGAACTTTCCTGTGTTTTAATTTGGTCTTTTTTCACCTCTAAAATATATTCCTAAAACACCCTTTCAATATATTATTAATTTTCGAGTAGTTTATATTATATCCTTAGAAACTATGAGCAAAGACTCAACTTTACTTAACAACACGCTATTAACAAACACACTTTAATCTTGGAAGACCTAGGAATTATTGACACACCATTCAAGAAATCATAAATGTTAGCTTGATAGTATTGTTTAAAGGATGTCATTGTTTTGAAGGTAATCAAACCAATTAAGAGCCATCATGGAAAACAAACTCACCTAAATAGTTTAGACCGTGGAAAAATGGATTTACAAAAATGGAACTACACCATACATGGGAGCTGTTGCACTGTGACTCTCCCCAAAAGTATTGCATTTCTTTCTCTTTTTGTATTCTTTTTTGTTTGCTTCTTATTTGTCCAAAATAGAATTATATAAATACACTATAATTTTGTAAATATTTTCCAATATATAAAACTCAAAAGGTTTGCAAACATTTTTGAAATCTTTTTTGTATCCAGGGATTTGTACGTTTTGTAAAATTGTAGGATATATGAAATGTAAAGTTGAAACTGAAAAATTGGCTGGCTATACATATCCATATTAGCAGTAGTTTGATTATACATTTTTCTTGATTTTTACTGGAGGATTAGTCACTCGGTAATAGGTGTTAGTTCTCTTGGTCATTTCAAAATTGAGATTTTTTCTTGATGAGTTCTAACACGCCCTATTAGAATTCGGCGAAATAAAATACCTACGAAAAACATCTCATTAACATCCTGGTGCCTGAAATCATGCATGCTTGTGGGTAGAATGATAAACCTTTAACTCGAACAATTATTTTGACCAACTAACCATTGGTAATTTTTTTGTAAAACCTCATCAGACATAGTTGCACAAAAAAAAATTAAAACTAGAAAACATTTCTTTTTTATTGGCTTACAAAAGAGAACTCTGTCCTTTTATCACACCTTTATCTTTTACGAAGACATATTACGATAAAAGGACAGAGTTATGATATATCCTGGTGCTGCCAACAGAGTTATGATTTATCCTGACATATGTATCATGCCTCGATTTCGGAACACCAACAGAATCAAACGTACATGTTCTTTTTTGAACCATTTCCCTATAAAGCAGGATGGTAAATAAACGTAGGGAAAGCAAGAGAGATGAGTTAGTCCCTGTCCAGTTTAGATTATTTCATGTTCAATAATCTGAATAAACTTATTTCAGTTCTTCTCAACTCATTCAGCTCCAATAATCTCATCTCATATAATCTCAGCTCCAATAAACTCATTCAGCTCCAATAAACTCATCTCAACTCCAATAAACTTATTTCAGCTCCAATAAACTCATTCAGCTACTTATATCATGTTTTGTTTCACATGCTATATCATG
>JAULKM010086480.1:0-11405 GCA_032355605.1 Rubia tinctorum
AGTCTCGGCGAAGAATGCTCTCTTGCAGAATGCAAGAAGATGATTAGCGGTGTGGATGCCAATGGCGACGGGATGATCAGTTTCGACGAGTTTAAGGTTATGATGATGGTGGGATCGCGTTTTGATTCGTCGGAACCCAGGAATTGAGGAGGTCCAAAAGGGATCAGCGTCATCATCACAAATATTAATTGATGGTGATGAGTCATGACGGCGAGTATTTGTTTTGTTTTATGATTTTTCCCTTTTATTTATTTTTATCATGTGGTATGTTTATGCTGGGCTTTCTAGTCTAGAAATATATTAGGAGGCAGCTCACGAACCAGCATTATAATTACTCCTCATCCTTTGTTCTTATGAGGAATTGCTGCATTGATTGCAAATGGAAATTATATTATGCTTTAGAGTAGCCAGTGACTGAAAAAGCTACTCACTTTCGGATTTGGCCATAACGCTTATGATTAACATGTAGGTGTTTTAAAAAACACAATTTATTTAAGTATGATTGGATTTGAGTGGTTGTGAGTTCGGGATGTTAAAACAAGTTTGATGGTGCGAAGTGCACACTTGTATAAACTTTCTACGAGTTTTACTGTTTTTAGCATAAATATTAAATTATGTTGAATTTTGATGACTAACCTACCATATTCTGATACATCTTATTCTGGTGTGGAAAGATGTTCATTATAATTTTGATAACTACGGTACATTGGGTGTGAAAAATGTAATTGTGAAAAGATGCATTGTATTAAAATTGTATCATAATGATGCATCGTAAGCGTGGTGACCTATAACCCACATATTCCACCATGGGTAACCCACAGGTTCCACTATGGGTAATGGGTAGCAGACATCTTCCTCCTACATAAACATGCGTATGCATGCACTGAAAGACAGGTGAAAACACAAATAGACAGGTGACAATTTTATAATTTTCTCAGATTTTCTCATTAACAAAAAAACATTCAAAACATTTCTCTTGCTTCAAGCCTAGATGAAGGGGGTATTCGATTGTTTTATCCTCAGGAGAATTCGTGTAACCCAGGGCAGTAATCGAGTCAAATTACTCTTTGTTTTCTCTTGGGTATTCGATTGTTTTATTCTCGCGGAGAATTCGTGTAACCCAAGGCAGTAATCGAGTCAAATTACTCTTTGTTTTCTTCTCGGAGAGAATTCGTGTAACCCAAGGCAATAATCGAGTCGAACTACTCTTTAAGGAAACGTATGTTAACACGACTCAAATCGATATCCAAATTTCATTACAACAAAGTTCAACAATCACGACTCAAATCGATATCCAAGTTTCATCACACCAAAGTTCAACAATCACATAACATTTACTGATATACAGTTTTATAAATTTACTCATATTTCTTCCAAAAAGTCAAACCGCTAATTGTTTCTTCCAACATTCTCCCACATAACAGAAGGTCAAGTTAAGCTGGACTTAGACTATGTTTAGAAGGGGGAGATAGTTTCGGGTTTTTTCCTATAAAAATAGTGTCTGCTTTCAAAATAATGTGTTTTTAGCAGTTTACCAACACACTAAAAATTGTTTTATTTATAAGCAAAACACCTTATAAGATCTGCCAAACAGTGTAATTCTTTCTATTGACAAATTAGGTTGTTCTATGAGATTAGCAAAAGGTAAGAGATTAAAACTAAAAACTATTCTAGAATCAATGAGAATCTCGTGTCTAATTATTTAGTTTTAGTCCTCATTAACAATTTTTATTCAATATCAATCCACATCAAAGATTGACATAGACGATGAGATTGTACAGCGCATCGCCAAAAACTCAGTAAACAACCCTGCATACAATGATACAAACACTGTCACAACATCGGCAAAAACCTCTTCATCACAGCTGGTCTGGGGCTCCAAAACTGTCCCTCATCAGCAAACAGAGCCCAAAACTGCCAAGGTCCAAATGGCACCCGATTCACTGCCAGCATGAACAATGCATCTTTCATGCTCCTGTCTAACTCTTCTCCGTTACAAGCACATCGTCAAGGTATCTATTACACTGGAAAAGCAGGTAGTATTACACGGAACAAACATCTTGACTGGAGAAAACCACCCAATCCATCTTTTAGCATTTATTATGGCTAATGGCGATGATGATGATGATGTTGACTCGGCTCACGCAGGTCAACAATTTCATGCGACGATTTCGATGACTCCCCTCAATGATTCCGACGATAATCAGCGTCGATTTCAATTGTCCGCTAGCTCTTTCAATTCAGAACAGACGATGTGCCTTTGAGTTGAATTTCATCGCCGTTGATTTCTTCAAAATTTGAAGACGTTTCATGCAGCCTCCTGAATAATTTGTTGCTCAAAATTTGATGTTGACGCCTCCTTCTATTGTTCAGAAGGTATAGCCTATGTGAACTAAAGTGATGTTTTAGTTTTGTTGGAATATTCAGGAGATTCATGTACTCTTTAACTGAAGAAGTTTTTTTATGTGTACTGTGTTTATGACATCTAAATCATGCAGCTTGATTTTTTTTTAAACTCTTAATAAAAAATTATTTTTTAATAAGTAATTCTAATGGGAACCAATTAGTTTACAATATTTATCAAGCTGACGTTTGATGTCTAAAATGAAATGTATCACATCTTCATGACGCTTATGTCCCCATATCATCGATATAGGCGGTAGTGGGGTATCAACTAACATGTATAGTTCAATGAAATGATTACCATTACGGAAACCGAACTCGTGAATCTTGTTGAAGGTTCTTCAATGAGACGAGTTTCCAGGCAAAAACGTGACATCTGAATTATATCCCTAATATGTGAAAATCCTTTGATACGTTGTGGCAACCTCTAGTGCAAGACGTGAAACTTCATACCAATTTCGAAGAGGGGCAAAAGATGCATGTCAATTCAATATATCAAGCGCTTCACCATAGTCTTCCACACATCTCAAAGCATACCATGTTTTATTTAACTCTTTTTGTTTGGTCAATTATTCGGTTAAATGCATCCTCACACTTAACCATTTGTTCTCATCACCATACACAAATGCAACAACTACTCTAAATCCACAATTTTCGTTAGACATCACATCTCTGTGCTCTTCAATATGTTGCAAGATGAATTTTGGCACAACTTTGGAATAGGGAAATGTATATTAATTTGAAGTATGTCCAGAGATTTCATCTGCATCATGGTTGTCATTTAGTAATGTGCATGTCAACTTAAAGTACAAAAATATAAGGTGAGAATTATTAAGAATGACATCTATACCTTGTGATTTAGTTGGGGTGGTTTGCTCACAATTAGACTTCTGAGAAAACTTTTCTCCTACATCTTATTGAATAATTTGTTCTCTGCCTATCAACATAAATCACATATTACTTACGCCAACATATAAATATATGTAGCAAAATAAAATAGGTCAAAACTATCAAGAATGACACAAGTACCTTTTGATTTATTCGTGATTACTTGCTCACAATTTGACTCATGAGTTAAATTGTCTTTTACATTGTATTTCTTTCTTGGTCACATATAACTTTTTTTCAATGTATGGGTGTATGTAAACTGAAAATTGAATATAAGCGGCTAAGTATGCATGTTTGAAAATAAATCACATTAAACGTGTCATTTAAGACCTTATTTGTGTAGCTCCTTTTTGGGAACTTTGTCCTTTTGATTTTCCTGCTTGTGTCACAGTATGATATAACATTGCCAAAAAAGTTGTGTACCTTGTGATGCCTTCTTTTCAGAAGTTTTCCATGCAGATGGATTTTTTGTTAAACTTGAAGGCTTATTTCTCGGTCGACGTCCATGTGACCTTTGAATAGGCTCCTCCAAATTATTTGATTCGAAGTTCCTTCCTATATCTAGTGTCAATCACAGAAATGATACGATGAGAAACTTGAAGGTGCAGTCGGCTGAAAAAAAGACAATCGACGATGTGATGATGATTTGTTGCCCGTGATTTTTCCATTTGACCCAAGACCTCATTAAGTTGTAACTCAACTAGATCATGGATTTTGGGAAATATCACGTGAAACGCACCAAGAGCAGTTCCCAACCAGTTCTTCAATAAAGAGTGTGCGCTTTCAATCTTGGAAAATATTATTATAGTCTAAATTTTTAATAATAAATAAATAGAATATATATAGCAACAAATATTTACCTGTTTTTGGTACGTGCACCAAAATGAATTATGTTTTTTATCCAAACATATGCAAATCTCTTACGATAAGGCATCAACCATGTATTATAAGCATAATCAACAACAACCTTAAGTTTAGGACTCCATGTTTTTAACATTTCTTCAATAGCTTTGTTACAGTCATTCTCTATTAAAGAATGAATTATTTTGGCCCACCTTATCGAAAAAAGCAGAAGCAATTTCTTTGGTCTTGGTTATATCTATAACATACTTCTTCACATATTTTTCAATGTGCCTCTTGCAAAGCAAATGTCTTGCACTAGGAAAAACATGTTTTGCGGCCTTCATAAGGTCCAACTCTCTGTCAGCAACGATCACTTCCGGGCTATTGTCATGGCCAAGTTATATATGAACTTTACGTGTTGCTCATAAATAAATTTCATCTTTTCATTCTTAAGAAATCTGAACACAATATGAAAATTTTGTCTCGTGAGAGACACGCCTATGATCTCTATCAAAGGTAAGTTGAACTTGTTTGTTTGATAAGTTGCATCCATGAGAACCACGTGAAAAGATAAACAAAGAATATTTGTTTCTCTAGGGTGTGAAAATAGCACGTCCCCTAAAGCATTAGTCTCAAACATCCTCTTAATGCCAATGATAATATTATAGCCCCTTCAATAACTTGAAAAAATACTGCATTGGAGAATGGTAATGCATTTTCTTTCTTTTCATATTCTGCAATGAATTGTCAATATGTTTCTTATGGCTGGCATTATCTAGATTTTCTATCTTCAATTGCTTCAACATATGTTTGGACTTTACATTAGCTTTCCGCAACTTTTCAATCATGACAACTTTTTTTCACTCAACTTAGTCATTGATGAATGTCATTGATGGTAGCCACCTAACTCATGATTGTGTCTGCTCCATTTCCAGTCCACTGTCAACTTCTATGTTCCTCCACTTTGTTCATTTCCATTGAGCTTAAATGGACACATATTCTTCTTCATTTTTATATCCTTTCGAGTTTTAATTTCTTTGGAGATTGGATGAAATTTGCTCATGTACCGACTGACCCGTTCACATCCAATAATAGAGGTCATTTCCCTTACCATTATTAGCCTTCTTAGAGCACTGGATGGCAAAATACATGTTATTTTGTTTACCCACGTCGGTCACCCATTCAATCCTCCTTTTTTCTCAGTAAATTCTTTGTTCATGTGGAAAAGATGGCCAAAATCAGGAAACTTTTAAAAATTGTCATCTTAGCATACATAATAATCCTATAAAAATGATATAAAAAGTGCTTGTATAACCCTACCTAGTTCACATAAGTGCCAATATAGCATTTTGATAATTGAAAGTGCCGATATAACCCTAGAAAGTTTATGTAAGTGCAAATGTACCCATTCCGGTAACTTTTAACCAGAAATTCATGAAAAGTCATTTTTGCCCCCATAAAAAATAAAAATTGAAAATAAAGTAAAATTACTATCATTCCCCTTATTTATTACTCCTTCTTTGTTTGTTTCTTCTCCGATTACTGTGTTTCTTCCGTTGTTTCTCTCTCCAGCCTTCTTCGCTTGAACTCCGTCATCAAGAATTTTGTGGCAGCAGCCGGTGGGTGGCATTGAGGCGGGGGCATTAGGTGGCATTGGGCGGGGTGGACTAGGGTTTAATGGGGGTATCAGCGGGGTGGAGTTGAGCGTGGGTGGCAGAGCGTTCCGCCGCCGTATGGGGAGCTCAGGATTATCACCATCTTCATCTGATCTCCGCTTCAATTCCTCCCACAAGTATCTTCTTCTTGTTTACTCTTACTATGAATTCTATGTTATGGATTTTGAGCTTTGTGATTTGATAATCAATGGCCAAGCGTTCTCGGCCAAGGAGCTGGAGGACCTCAAAACCCTCTGTGTCTATTGCTGCAAAGTCTGGAACCAACGCCCAGTATATTACTCCCCCTATTTTCAAGGTTAATTTGATTGTTTGTGTGTGTTTTTTTGGATTTTGTGTGGGCTAATTTCAGTAAATTTATAGTTTTTTATGTGGGTAGGAGTTTGTCGAAATTGAAGCTGGTGGTGCTGAAATCGTGGCGCCTGGTGGTGGTGGTGATGAAATCTGGCTAGTCATGGTTGGTGGTGATGAACTCGGGGGTGGAAGGTGGTGGTGGCGGCGGAGTTGGAAGGCGGCAGGGCTGGCTGGAGGGTGCGGTGGTGGGGCTAACTGGGTGTGGGGGTGGCGAGGCGGCGACAAGCTGGCAGTGTTGGTGAGGGAAAAATGGTCCTAACACTTTTAGGATTTAGGCCAAGGGGAATTTTAATAATTTATATGTGGTCAACGTCGATCAACACCGGAAATGATGTCTTATGGTTATACTGACACTTATGTCAATTAGTTAGATTTATTTTTGCGCTACAAATTATCTGAGTGTTATATTGACACTTATTCAAATAGATAGGGTTATATTGGTATATATCACATATGATATTAACATTAAATGAGCATTGTATATTAAATAATGTGAATAATTTAAAGGGAAAACATACATTTTAGAAGTAAATATTTTTATAATTATTACTATAATAATCCAAACAATTTAATTAATAATTTAAATTTATTATACTATATTACTACCATCACAATAAAGCTACATTAAAATAAAAAGTATATACGATACTAATCCCTCTGTCCCAGGGAATTTGCAGAGGGAGAAAAACTTGCTTTAAATTTTGAAAGTGTAAAATGACTGTTGTGTCCTAGTCTTCTCCTCTTCTAAACCTCCTCTGCCCGTCTTCTTCTTCTTCATGACAACAAACTTTTACAGACCACTACACAAATTAGTACCAACAAGAGACTCTTAAAGTATGGAAGAAAAAGGTAAGAAGAACAAGAAAACCCCAAAATCCTTCAATTTCTCCTTCAACCGCTCCTCCCAAGAGGCATCCACTTCAGCGGCCAATTCATCGTCAAGTCCTTCACCATCCATTGTGCCCGCCCCCTTGAGTTCCTCTGCCTCATCTCCCTCCCTTCGTCGTCGCCAACAACCGCCGCAACAACCCATCGTTTGCCTCCATCACCGTATTCCGGCGTCTTGAAGTTGGAGGGGATGTAGGGCGATTGTGAAGTACTGAAAGAAAAAAATGGAATTTTGAGAGAGAAAATGGTTGGGGGGAGAAAGATAAAGGAAGAAAAGGGATAGCTGGGTGGGTGTGGCGAGGGTTTTTGGTGGGTGAGGATGAGAAAGATGAAGGAAGAGGGGGAGGGGGGAGTTGGTTGGGTGGTGTAGGTTAATGTAAAATTTTAATTGTTTAAGGTTAAGTGTGTTTTTTAATAGGTTAAATTTTTCTTAAAATAGAAAGTGTATAGATTTTTTTGGGACAGACGAAAAAAGGACAAAATACAAAAATGACCCTATTATTTTACAAAAGTGCTAATACAACCCTGTAAAATTTGAAAGTGTTATTGTAACCGTAAATTTTGCATCAGATGTGCCAATATAACCTTTTCGCACTATTACGGCGTTGACTAAACAAATTCAGGCATTGACCGAATATGAAAAGACAAAATTACCCCCAGTCTTAAAACTAAAAGTTTGATGACAAAAATACCCCTAGTTCTTCTTCTTTTCATCTTCAAAACCACATTAGCACCACCTCTGCCACCAGCGCCATAGCATCTCCACCTCTGCCACCACCCACCGCTGCATCTCCGCCGCTTCGCCGCCGCCGGGCGCCGGAATCTGGAGTTTCGCCGAAACTCTTGAAATTCACTCCTCCCCAAAAACTCCAGAAATTATACTCACCAGCCAAAATCTAGTTTCATTTTCCCCTAGACTCCACTACCAAACTGAATGAGTGCCACCAAAAACTATCTGTCACTGCACTGTATCAAAACCTTAAACGAATACCTAACTAAAATTAGAAAAGGAAACCTAATACTACCTAACTAAAATTAACACAAAAAATGCATTAATCTATGACTACCTGTTGAACTGAAAGCTTAGAAACTTAGAAGCACATCATTCTGGAATCACAGAGGGTTTTAGGGTTGTCGCTCGGTTGCCTCCCCTTCACCTCCGCTGCCGCCGCCGCTGCTCCACCACAACCCTTCCAACAATTCTCGTCGTCCTACCCCACCACCACCATCGATTCTCACCACCACGGCCCCTAGTTCACCCCCACCACCACCACCACCGTCGATTCTCACCGCAACAGCCTTCCCCGCACCACCACCACCATCGATTTCCAAAAACCACATCATTCAGTTGCCCTCCACCTCCGATGCCGCCGTTGTTGCTCTATCACAACCCTTCCAACAATTCCTGCAATCCCACCCCACTACCACCATCGATTCCCACCGCCACAGCCTTCCCCCCATCACCACCACCATCGATTTCCACCACCACCACAGCTCCTTGTCCACCCCCAGATCCAACATCAAAACCCTCCTCTGCTGTTGCGTTATCTATAATGCTTCAACTTCAACTCGCTCCTCCTCCGAGTTCGACCCTTCTCCAAACCCTAAACCACATGTAAAACGAAGGGGAATGGCAGAGAAGAAGGAAAAAATGGCACCGTTGGAGAGAAGGACAGGCCGTTGGAAAATTTAGGTAGCAGAGAAAAAAGTGAAAAACCCTTTGTCGTGTCGCTGGAAAAGAAGAGCATGGCGAGGAAGAATGTAGGGAAATTAAAAAAACCTTTTGTTAATAGAAACTAAGGGTAATATAAGCTTTTTTTAATTTTTTAATTTTTTATACAGGGGTATAATAGTCAATTCACACAATTCCGGTCAAATTCAGTCTATCAGAGTTAGATTGACACTTTCGATCAAATAATAGGGTTAGAATTGCACTTTCAAATTTTATAGGGTTATATTGGCACTTTCGACCAAAACATAGGGTTATTTTAGCACTTAACTCAAAAAAGAAAGTGTGCAGATTCGGTTGGGGCGGAGGGAGTAGTAAATTTTATATTATATTAAGAAGAAAAAATAAATTATTACAAGGAAAAAATAAACCTAATATAGAGAGAGTAGCATGAAATTTAAAAATACAAATTTAATAAAATAAACTAATATGTATAAATGATATATGTAAATTAAAAATAACAAAAAATATCGATAGAGCGCTTGAACAATGTTGAATGAACTAATAAAAATGAACAGTATATTTGAAAGTAAACATGAAAAAATATATTTTTTAATATTTATTATTTGGTAATTATAGATATAATAACACAAAAAATTTAATCACTAAGATAAATTTATTATAATTATATTAAATTATCGTATCATAACAAATCTATATTAAAATAAAATTATTTACCGCATTAATAAAATGTACCATATTATTATGAATTACTCTGTCTCTTCCCTATTTGCACTTTTACTTTTTTGACACAATTCTCTATTAAAGTTTGACTGCATATTTGAATAGATATATTAATAATAATATTATCGTTGGTGATATTGTACAATTCGTTGTAACATTTAGAATCTAAATATCAACTTTTTATTTATCGTTATTATATGTAGGTAAACTTATTAACGATCAAACAAATATCTTGAACAACGTGATAATAATTGCAGTGCAGATAGAGGTGGGACAGATGGAGTAATAATAAATAGTTACAAGAAAAAATGAACCTATTACGGAAAGAACTTAACATTGTTAAAATATAGTAATACAGTACGGTCTAGTTAGTTCTTTCAGTAACATAAAATTATGGTACAGTTAGCTCTTTCTGAAAGAATGACATAATAATAATATGGTTTTGTTTATCTTGTAATTAATTAAAACACAAACCTATTACGAAAAGAACTAAATGGAGTACCATGAAATTAGAGAAACAAAATTTATTAAAATAACTTAATATGTCAAAATAATAACTATAAATCTATTTTTCTAGAATCACAAAAAAAATATTGGCATTGTGCATGAACAATGCCGATGAACAGTAAACATGAACATGTTGATGAACAGTGAGTGAACAGTACTCGAACAGTAAATAGTGAGGAATAGTTTGTGGCCAGTTTGTAAGGAATAGTATGTGAACGGAAGCATAGTTGATAATTATTTTCATGTGATTGACGATCCATCATCATACATATGCGACGATCATCTTCCATACTTCTTTTTCTGAATTTTATGTAAGATGTGTGAAATTGTAATGAGATAATTCTTTATTTATAAAGATTAGAAATATTATTTTCAGAATTAGAGTTTGATTATGATTAATTTTATATAGTTGGAGTTGGAATAGGATTAAAATTATATTAAAGATAATATAGTAAAATTAGATATTAGTATCAACAATGACTAATTAAGTATCAATTGTTATAATAGTCCTCCATTTATAGCATGTACAGTGGGGGTTTCAAAGTGATTTCAATTTGGAACTGAAACCGCACCCAATTCTGCTTTTCTACCAAGACCTTTAACCTTTTATTATTTTAAATAAGCTCCGTCTTTCCAAAACTCTGCCTTTTCAAAATTCCAAAATTATTTTTTTTCTTTTAAAAAATCGAAAAATAATTAGTCGACGATCTCTGGTTAATATCATCATTGATGAATTGCATGGTTCATAGTATTTTTCTAAACTTGATTTGAGGAATGGATGCCATCAAATTAGAGTTATGAATAGGGATGCTCATAGGTCGGGTCTATTAAAACCCAGAACTAACCCTAAAAAATTTAATTAGAACTAGATCAGGACCTGGACTCGGGTCTGGACCCATGGGGTCCAAAAATTTTAGACACATACCCAAACTCGATGGGTCTAAACAGGTCTTGGGTCCAAAACGGGTCCTAAATGGGTCTAATATTCTAATTTATTTTTTCACTAAATAAAATACATATTATTTTAAATACAAATAATTCAAATTCAATATGTATCTTAGTTAATTTTTCAAAAAAAAATATACAATACATATTATATGATGAATTAAAAATAAAAATACAAAGAGAATATGAAAGTAATTTAAAAATTAGGGTAAAATTATTTATATAGCTAGGGTTATATGGGTCAACAGATCGGGTCTGGGTCTTAATATTATAGAGCTGGACCCGGATCCAGATTTTAAAATCTAGACCCAGACCCGAAATCGATGAGTCTAAATTTTTTGGACCCATACCCGACCCAACGGGTCTGGGTCGGGTCTTAAACCCATGATCATTCCTAGTTAGGAAGGGAGATATTGTTAGAATAAGTCAAAATGTTGATTTGATTTGATTTGATTATGGATTAGGTTCATGACTAGATTAGAGTTCTACTA
>JAULKM010086490.1:0-11404 GCA_032355605.1 Rubia tinctorum
TAGAGTGATGGAGGGACTGAGTTCGTAAATGGTCGCTTACGATCTCACTTTCAGACAAAGGGCATTCATCATCAAATATCTTGCCCATATACTCCGGAGCAGAACGGTCGGGCTGAGCGTAAGCACCGCCACATTGTTGAGATGAGTTTGTCTATGTCGTATCACTCTCATGTCCCTCTTTCCCACTGGCCCGATGCCTTTACTGCAGCCACTTATACCATCAATCGGTTGCCTACTCCTGTTCTTGGCGGACGATCACCATATGAGGTTATTAATGGTCAGGTACCCATATATACCAATTTTCATGCTTTTGGTTGTCGGGTCTTCCCATTTGTTTGTTCATTTGCCGACCACAAACTATCTTCTCGCAGTATTCCGTGTGTGTTTATTGGTTACAACTCGCAGTATAAAGGTTTTCGGTGTCTTGATCGTACTACTGGCAGAATCTATGTTACTCGACATGCTCGTTTTGACGAGACATGCTTTCCATTTTCCCCATCCATTCATTCGGAGATCGGTTCTCCACCTTCAGTGTTAGATGTTTCTGCATTTGTTGATTCAGATCCTGATTCGGCACCTCATTTGCCTCTAGTTGCTTCTGTGCCGACTACATCTCCTTCAGCTCCTTACTCTATTTGTGCCACAGATCCGCCACCAGCACCACGACAGATGCCTGTTGCCTCCGAACCGGTCAGTCCACCTGCTCAGTCTCCGCCCAGCTCAACTGCTTCTTCACCAGTCTCCTCAATAGATTCTACTCCTCCAGTCTCTCCTCCTCGGACTCGCACTCATCACATGGTCAATCGGTTGACGACTGGAGTTATTCAGCGCAAAGATTATTCAGATATTATCGCTCATGGTCTTACTGATGCCTTGCTTATTCAGTTTGAGCTGATAGATTATCGCACTTCTCTTCAGGATCCGGCCGGGTTACCGCCATGGATGATGAGATGGTGGCTCTTCGTGGTCAGCAGACTTGGGATTTGGTGCCTCGCCCTTCAGACGCTAACATTGTTGGCTCCAAATGGGTTTATCGGTTGAAGTATCAACCGGATGGTATCATTGAGCATCATAAGGCTAGACTTGTGGCGTAAGGTTTCTCGCAGGTTCCGGGTTTTAATTTTGATCACACTTTCAATCTAGTGGTCAAGGCCTCCACAGTTCGGACAGTTTTTGCCATTTCCACCATGCGCTCCTAGCCGCTTCATCAACTAGATGTCAAGAATGCCTTTTTTAATGGTGCTCTCGATGCTCCGGTCTTTATGAAGCAACCATTTGGTTACATGGATCTCGTTCATCCATATTATGTTTGTCGCTTGCAAAAGGCCATTTATAGACTTTAGCAAGCTCCTCGGGTATGGTTCCAGCGTTTCAGCACTTATTTGACTCAACTCGGTTTCCAGTGCAGCTCCGCCGACACGTCATTGTTCGTTCTCTCAAGGGGTTCCTCGTTGCTTTATCTTCTGGTATATGTGGATGACATCATTCTCACAGGGAAGGACTTGACTCTCTTTCGTCAGTTTATTGATTGGACACATCGTGAGTTTGCGATTAAGGACCTTGCCGCTCTTCATTACTTTCTTAGCCTTGAAGTTTTGCCTACTTCATCAGGTTTACTTCTTGGTCAGGGAAAGTATGCTCGGGACATTTTTACTCGTGCAGGGATGTCTGATGCTTCACCAGTTTCTACACCTTTTGTGCCAGGTTCTCAGTTGCACAGTTCTACTAGTCCTCCGTTCAGGAATCCGACCATGTATCGTTCATTGGTTGGAGCTCTTCAGTACTTGACCATCACTCGTCCAGAATTGGCCTTATCGGTCAACACAGTCAGTTAGTATCTTCAAAACCCCAGAGATGATCATTCTGCGGCAGTTACACGGATTCTGTGCTATGTTCGAGGTACACTTCATTTTGGTCTCACATTTCATTCTGCTAATTCTCTTGAGGTCTTGGGGTATTCTGATGCTGACTGGGCTCGCTGTTCGGAGACTCGTCAATCTACTTATGGATATGATGTCTTTCTTGGTGAAAATATTGTTTCCTGGAGTGCCAAGAAACAACCCACTGTTTCTCGTTCCAGCACTGAATCTGAATACCGAGCTCTAGCCAACACTACTTCAGAGGTTGTTTGGCTTACTCACTTGCTTCGTGATCTCTGAGTTCCTCTGTCTGGCCCTCCGTTGCTATTATGTGACAACAATAGCGCTATCTTCTGGGCTCAGAATCCAGTGGCTCACAAGCGGGCGAACCACATCGACATCGACTATCATTTTATTCGGGAGTTGGTGGCCTCCGGCAAGCTTCGAGTTGAGCACGTGTCCACTTCTCTTCAGATAGCGGACATCTTCACCAAGGGGTTATCTTGTCCGCTGTTTGAGTTCTTCAGATCCAAGCTTGTGCGTCGGCGAGCATCCGACGTTTCGCTTGGGAGGGGTGTCAGAATAAATCAATTAGATGATTAGATTTGATTTTATTTTGTTGAATAGACTAGAGTTATATTGGGACTAGTCTACCTTTATGTTTTGTACTCTCTATTTATTCTGTTCTTGATTAGTAATAATTATTACGGGAAAACATTCTTTCAATCACTCTGGACAAATCACAAAGAGAAGGCTTTTTTAGTTTAGGACGATTTTATGTTCACAACTTTTACTTAGGTCATTTTTGGGAATCTGGCCATTTTTCCCACATTAACACAAGGAGTGGAGATGTGGAAAACGGAATCATTTCCAAAAAAAAAAAGTCCTTCGTAAAATGTTTGATCGGGTGAGGCAATTTTGGCAGTCTTTTGCAAAAAACAATTGTACAAGGTTTCAAGTTAAATCTTGAACAAACATTCTGCAACTCATTTCTCATCATTTGTTTTAGGTTTGGGAACCTAATACATAATCTCTCCCATTATCAATGGGTTTAATTTTATTTTTTTGAAAAAAGAAGAGAACCACCCCAAGGGACACGTATGAAAATCTGGTGTAAACAATGTAAGGACAACCTATAGGACATGCTAGGACCTTATTTTTTAGTGAGCAATAATTTAAATTAAATTAAAGTATAAGTATAGCAAATACAAATAATATTACATTTTATCAAATTTGACATTTTAAGTTAAATTAAGCTAAGCTTGACTATTAAATTATGTTAATATAAGTTCATAACATATATTCTATACTAGTAGTATGTTTTTGAATTATTATAAAAATATTTTGAGTCACATAAATAAAAATGTTAACAGTTAAATATTGATGCAGTTAACTTTAAAAATAAAACTAAGCAACTTTGATTAAGATGGAGAGTAGATTAAAATGAAGCTAAATTATATATGTATTTTTTAAAAATTAAATTGAACACAAAATTTTATTTTATATCGACTAATCGTTAGTTGTAGTTATTTTATAATTTGTATAATTAATGTGGTGATTTGATATTTTATTACAACGAGGTTTCTACGGTATAAATTTGAAAAACCTTTTAAAATATGTCAGAATGCATAACCATTTATAATTTAATCATAAAAATTATTGAAATGAAATTTTTCATAATTGATCTAGTCATTAATTGGTCTAATAAAACCCTTCATGAATTAATCAAATAAAATTCGATTAAACTGAGTTGAAATGATTTGAAATATTGATATGATGAAAATATCAAGAGCTACCATGTGGTTTGGAGGGGAAAAAGAAGAAGATTCTAATTTTTATTTGTTCGAGACCGTCTCACCGTGAAACCGGCGGTAAGATATAAATAAAATAAATATAAAGTAGCAGCTTCTTAAATATCATGGTCAATTTTATAATATTTGCTATTCGAGGTCTATATTGTAACACTCACAGAAGTTGAGGGACCTGTTTGCAAATACCTAAGGATAGGAAACCCTTGTCCTCTCCGTTCGTTATCTCATCGTTCCAGCAAGATTCCCGGAGTTATAGCCGCCGGCTCGCCCACCGGATTCGACGTTGGAATTCGGCGCTAATTCTATGTGGGATGCGCCGATGGATTCGCCATGGGATTGCTAGATTTACCGGCGGATTTCAGTTCGGTTCCGGTGAAATCTTCTGAAGTTCGAAGGTGCCGGGTTTCATTCGGGCTATCTTCCGGTGAAATCTGCCGATCAAATCCATCGGAAAAGCTAATTCAACGCAACTGGACAAGAATTTATGTGGGTTTCGGAAAAGCAATTACATCGCCTCCGGAGCCAAGTTGAACCGAGTTTGCAGAGGAAGCACTATTGTAACGTTTCGTGGAGTGCGTCGCAAAAAGGGGCGATTGTTGATCCAAATCTGGGCCTTTTAAAAGAATTTGTGGAATCTATTAAGAGCTCAGTCCAAGATACTGAGGATCTGAGGTTAAATAGCAAGGGTCGATAGCTGAGTTAACTAACAGTTTTGTCCTAACATTATTCTACCAACTGCACACTATATCATTTTAAATGGTTGTCTACAATATATGCAACTAGCTATAGCGGTTGATTCGGATTCAGTAGATCAAGAACTTTCTAAACTTTTGCTTTGAATTGTCCATTCTCTCTCAGGCTCTCAGCTGAAGCAAACTGCAAAGTGCAAACACGATTATCGATACATTCACCAGCATCAAAGGGTTGTACAACGGTACACAAGATGCATCAAACAGAAACATTATCCAGCTCTAGATTATAGAAAAAGAATTCCAAACTACATAATTCAGGTTCTTGATTCGCTCAACATCATCTCCCCTCATCTTCTAATCAAGTGAATATCTTCACATAGTGGCCTGTCAATTTATTTGAGTTTAGCTCTTACGAAATTAAATATACACAATAAAACATCAAGTTAAAATAATAAAAAAGTTAAAGTAAAAACACATCAAATTAAAATAATAGAATATACATCAAATTAAAATGGTAAATCATCAACTAAAAATAATAGAATATGCATCAAATTAAAATAGTAAAATATCTCCAACTAGTGTTGAAAATATACATTCCACTGTTGTAATATTTGGAAAAAAAAACTATTTTGACGTTCCACTTCCATCCGTTGATCTTATTATTTTTTACATGATAATTTACATATGTAAAAGGATACGTATCTCTTTATATATATTATAAATGAACAAGAGTTAAAACATCATACACTGACAACTCAAAACCGAAGGAATTCATTGAATGATCACTGACACTACAAATACATATAAAATTAGCATATAAAAATGTCAATCACCATAACTATCAGGCCATTAAACATCATTCTGTACAAAAGTGTTCAAATGCCCTAAAAACCACCAATATAAAAATTGAAAAAAAAATCCAAACAACCTAAAACATCAACAACAATCTAGTGTCTTGACTCTAACAAATAAACCAATATTTATAAAACATTATTCTCACACAATACATCTCAAACAATCAAATTCTATTTTTCCCCGACTTGTTTTCCTTTGTTGCTCACTTATTCACGGACTTACCTTCTCTCCTTCTGGTTTCGAAGAGGAAGTCTCTTCTACTCCATCAACATAATGATCAGAGGTCGATTTCCGATCTTCTATTCAAGGGAACACCTTCGGGAGCATGATTCCTCATAACATTTTATTTAATATCTCATCAATGACATCGTAGAGCTCTGTTCTGTAAAGTATTCATGTGAAATAAACATAAAACATAACATATAGTAATCAAAACATCAATAACTGAAATTAAAACATCACAATAGCATACATAACATCACTAACAACTACATTGTGAAACAACAAATACAGTATTTAAAACATCAACCTCAAAATTTAAAAACATCATACAGTACACACTAAATATCAAAAGAACAAAACTGAACATCAGTTGCATACTTTAATACGAAAACACCACAAGCATCAAACACTGAAATTATAACATTATACCAACACACATAACAATTCTTAGAACATAAACATAAAAGATCAAAGATAGATACTGAAATATCAACAACAATATCTAAAACATCATAGTTAAAAAAAGAAAAATTACAGTTTCTAATTCATTCTCGATTACAGCTGTTGTGGGAAAGTATTCTTAGACATCTAAAAAATAGCAACAACAACACAAAAATTAGTACAAATCGTAACAAAACTCTAAGATATCAAACACAATCAAAACTGCACATCAATTGCACACTTGAGCATGAAAACACCACATGCATTAGACACTGAAATTAAAACATCACATACAATAATAAAAAAACATCAATATCTGAAATTAAAACAACACAATAGCACATATAACATGTCTGACAACTACATTGTGAAATATGAAATACTGTATTTAAAACATCAACCACAGTATCTAAAACATCACATCTGAAAAATAAAAAAGTTACAAATTCTCTTTCTTTCACGATGAAACCAACAGTGGGCAAGCGTTCTTAGACATCTAAGAAACGGAAAAAACAACAAAAAATTTAGCACAATTCGTAACAAAACCCTAACATATCACACACAATAAAAAACAACAAAACTGAACATCAATTGCACACTTAAAACACTACAAGCATTAAATATTGAAATTAAAACATCACACCAACACAGAGAACAGTACTTAAAACCTAAGCATGAAACATCAAACATCAAACTTAAAACATTAATAACAATATTTAAAACATCACACTTGCAAAAATAAAATAAAAATTACAGATCCTCTTTCCTTCTCGATTGCAGCAACAGTGTACAAGCATTCTTAGACATCTAAGAAACAGCAACAACACAAAAATTAGCACAAATCGTAACAAAACCCTAGCCTTCACCGATGCCAACGCTACTAGTTCCTCTGACATCGTTCCCCAGATCATCAAAATAGCCTTCACCGGAGAGTCAAGCGGCACGACCTCGCCGAGTCCCATCGATTTCCTTGACCCAACAACAATGTCGAGTCCTGCTGATGCTCCTTTCCTCCGCCCTAGCCCCACCGATATCCTCCGCCCTAGCACTACCTCCCAAATCCACACCAATAGATCTCAATCCGCTGGCACCTCAAATCCCAAATCCGCTGCCACCCCTCCTGATCTCAACCTGTCATCCCGCCGGAAAATCCACATCGAAAATAGGGGAAATAAAATGGAAAAAATGGGGCTTCCGGTAAGAAATAAAAAGAAAATGGCGATTTGAAAACGCGAAAAGAAAATGCCAGAAAGAAAAACTCAATAGGGGAAAGAAAACGCAATGGGAGGAGAAAGAAAATGGAGGAAAGGTTTTCATCTTTTTCTTTTTTTAATTCAAGGGAAAAATTATCTTTTCCACAAATTCAAGCAGTAAACCGGTTGACTAAAAAGCCAACATGGTCAGATATTATTTTGGCACTTTCTGAGATTGCAGGGTTGGTCAGGGTCATTTTAGCAATTTACTCTAAAATTATTCTTGTTGTATGTAGAGATAGTATATTGTACTTTTTAACTCACTATTTTTTTAAAAGTTTTAAACTATGTTATATCTTAAATTTTTGTTCATAAATCCGTGCATCGGCGTGGGTATTATCTAGTTTCTTTTTTATGGTGTTTGGGAAAATGGGTAGATATAGTTAATGTGTACATTTATTCCCCTTTTTAATAAAAATTAGTTTTAATTTAATTATTGTAATCATTACAGTTTTGCCAATGAGTCCATCTCTTGAAAAAACTGTTTTTCCATAAATTATGGAAATACCAAGTTTTAAACTTCAAATCAGAAAAAATAAGATAAAATTTTTGGGTTGCATTAATCGGGTGATAAACTTATAATTATTGCACGTTGCATAGTAAATTTTTAATATTCCAACTAAAACATTTTAACTTTCTATAATTCTAATTTAGCCCCGTCTTTCCATTTGCCTATGGAAAACCGATCTTTCCCAAGACTTTGCCTTTGCCAGTATAGGAAAAATTGGTATAATAGCTCATAAAATATAGTAATCCTTTCGTCCAAGCCTTTTCTTCACACTTTTTGGTAAACTTTCACAGTCCATGTTTGACCACCGATAAATTTAATTACGTATACTAATTGTGTATCAAAATTTAATGTTTAGAAAATACATCATGAAGGAAATTCAACAATGTCTCATATGATGGCATTGATGCTTATATACTAATTGAAATTTATGGTCAAACGTGTCTTGAAAAGGTTGACCAAAAAGAGTGCAGAAAGGGTTGGAGCAGATGGAGTACTTTTTTTGTCAAATTCATTCATTATATTTTTTTACTATCAATATAAGCCCCAAAGTTTTCGATATTAGACAATTTTATTTATCCCAAAACACATTTTAATAAGGATTGTTTGCTTTTGTTTGATTTTATTTTTATTGTCAATCACGAGTATTTTTGTCATTTTTTACTTCAATACATAAATGTCGCCATTTTTATTCTCATGTTGACTTCCCTATATTTCTTAAATGATTTCGTTTTAGTGGTCATGTTTGTTCCTCGTTCCTCAACCTTCGTTCGCCTATGTTTTCCTCTTTCTCCGCCTCTTCTTATCCATCGGCAATATTGACAGCTTTTCAAACAAAATCCCAGCCCTCGCCTCACTTATTCCCACGATTACCACATCCTCCTCGTGCGTCAGCCGCTGCACTCGATGAAAGCTTAAGGCACAACCGGATGAAATTGAGTGTAGAAAGGAAAAAAATACAATGAGTGGATGAAATTGAAAGAATCTTGCCAAAAAAGAAAAGTTTGCCAAACCTATAAAAATAACTTTAAAAAGAAAGTGTGTCAAATCCAATGAAACGGATGAAGTAATAAGAAGGAATAGGGTGGACTCTTGCAAGTCCCGTTGTTTTACTCTTCACACCAAAGAGGTTTTCCACGTAAAAATTGTGACATTTTGATTGTACTCTTTACTTTCTTGTTAGCTTGTTTTAATCTCCATAGTTGGTTTTTTCTGTTGTTTTTTTAAAAATATTTTTTTGATTTTTTTGTCATAGTCTTGTGTGGGTGTTTGGAATTTATTCCTCTTAGGTCCCCAATAGTACAAAGTATTGCTTTGCTTTTTATCCCCGCGGTCTGAAGGCATCCCCATTTCTTCATCCCCGAGGCCTTTGGTTTTAATTTTCCGAATCGTGATGAGACCAATTTATACCACCTTTTAAGCTTAATTGACACTCATTATTTTAGTAGTTTGTAGGTTTTTAACAGAAAATTAAATACTTTCCGGCAGCTACAATTCCTCTATTTTACCAAAGTATATAATTGTATAGGCAATGCATTCTCTTATCGGGTCTAGAATTGAAGTTGGATGCAAAGTGGAGATCAAATCATCGGTAGAAGGTTATTCACAAGAATGGTAGAAGAATGAAGGTCACTACTAAAGTGTGTTAGACTTAGTCTTCTAGATGATTAGTATTTGAGTTTGTGGTGTTCTCAAACTCTTTGATGTACTTCTCTATATATTTTTCACTCTCTCAATAAACATGGTATCAGAGTATGTACGGTTCTGAACCTGAATTAAAATATTTTTCCCCTGGTCAACCTTATACGCATGCAGCCCTAGTCGGGTTTGCTTTCTTCTCACGAAATAAAGAAAACGGCCGCCGCCTACAGGATTTAACCCTTTCTTTCTTTGATTCGGCGCCACCTCTTCTTTCTTCCCTGCTTCTTCTTTAGACGCTGCTCTTCCATGGATGAAAGACTATCTAATGGCACCCTCAACACCCTCATCCATCCCCTCACTGTTAAACTTTCTTCCTCAAACTTCATCCTTTGGCAAACCCAGGTGACTCATGTCTTGGAATCGCAGAGTTTATTCAATTTTCTCGATGGTTCTCTCCGTTGTCAACTGCTACCGACTGCACCATCGTCATCGGCGTCCTCCTCTTCCTATGCTACGGTGGTGTCCTCCCCTGGTCGTGCTGCTTCCGGTCATTCTTCTACTGATCGTGCCAAGGTTGCTGAACGGGAGGCTTGGCTCGCCGATGATCGTCATCTTTGTGGCTTGTTGTTTGCGACGCTATCTGACGAAGCCACGACCGAGGTCATTGGTTGTACGACATCAAAAGAGATTTGGGATCGTCTTCATAGTCTCTATTAGAATTCCTGCAAATCAAGTGTCCTTCAGCTTTGAGACCAGGTACTCAACTTGCGTCGCACCGGTTCTGTTGTTGATTTACATTCCAAATTTAAATCAATTGTTGATAAACTTGCTGTTATGGGATCTCCGACCTCTAATGACGACCAAGTTCTATGGTTTTTACGTGCTCTCGGGGCCTGAATATAAAGATTTCAGTGCTTCTTTACTGTCTCAAACCCTGTCCTCGTTATATGTTGATGTTGTTGCTTGAGCTACGAATTAGGAGGCATTTTTGCAATCTTTTGTTGGTTTTAGCCCTTCACCTGTGTCTGGTACTGCTCCAATAGCTTTTTCTGTTTCAAATCGTGGGGATGAAGACCGTACGTGGAAACACGCACTGGTGAGAGGTGGTGGTGCTTGGGGACCATGCTCCGCGTGTGGGGGCCGGTATGGTGGCTGCCGTGGTGGTCGCAGTTCAGGTTCTAGTTCTGGTGCATCCTTTGCTGGTCGGGGTCTCCCTCATTGCACATGGTGTGGTCGTGTTGGTCATTTTTCCGCTACCTATTATTGTATATTGACCCAGACTCGTCGTCCGAAATCGACTCATTTGGCTGAATCTTTTCAGTCCTCTCTGCAGCTAGATCCTTCTTCTCGCACCTCGGACTGGTACATCGATTCCGGCACAACTAATCACATGGCCTCCTCTGTTTCTACCCTTGAGAGCATCACTTCATACAATGGTAACTCTCATGTTTATGTTGGTAATGGTGTGCCTATTTCGATTTCTCATATTGGCGACTCTCGGTTTTCTCCTACTTTACGCTTATCTGATGTCTTAGTTGTGCCTGCTATTACTAAGAATCTTTTATCTATCCGTAAGCTTACCAGAAATATGAATGTTCTTATTACTTTTTATGATCGTAACTTTGTGATTCAAAGCAAAGTGTCCAAGGAGGTCGTGGGCAGAGGTCACAGTGAGGGTGGCTTGTACATTTTGGATCAAGGGGAGGCCGCACTTGTTTCCTTTTTTCGACGAAATAAAGGGCGTGCATCATTTAAGCTTTGGCATGCTCGTCTGGGACATGTTTCCAGTTTGCAGAAGTCAGGCGTACTTTCTGTTTCTTCTTTGTTACCTAAACCGAACACCTGCGCCCCTTGTGTTATGGCAAAGGAACCTCGGTTGTCTTTTGTTGAAAATTATAAACGTGTTTTGCATGTATTGGATTTGGTTCATTGTGACTTATGGGGCCCCTCCCTCGTGGAAGATAGCTTGAGTAGGATTAAAGAGAAAAAGAAAAAGAAGTTAAGTGAAGATGAAGACCTTAATTCACGGTCCATGCATTATTGCATGTGATGAGACGTCAAATGCATGTGTTTTCTGAAGCATTTAACATCTCTTTTGTTATCTTTTTGTTGTAAGATTGCT
>JAULKM010086501.1:0-11404 GCA_032355605.1 Rubia tinctorum
GTTATAGAATAATATGTAAAAATATGAAAATAGGCAAAGTGAATTTGGAATACAAGGAATTGTCTTGGGATGGCAGAGCTGAAAAGAGTGTAGCAATAATAATCTGCTTTACTTGATTTTGGAGCTTTTAATTCACATAGATTTCAAGCCAGGGGATCAAAAGCTCTCTTTTGAGAACTATTCTGTAGCACCATAAAACAAAAGGAAAGCATAAATGCAATCTGGCCAATACAACCGCAAAAAGGTAGGCAAATTGTAATGGCTAGTTCTGACCATTCAAGAAATCATACAAGGTTACAAACAGCTACGTAAAGACAATTTCTACTACCCCAGGAAAGGTGTAATTTTGGGAGTAAAAATGCCATGGATGACCTCATCCTACAAACAATCGCACAATTGTCCATAACAAGATCGCCATATCCACCACCATCATAGAATACTTAACCACTGACATTCCCACGATCTCTCGCCTCCCCCCTAAATAATTAGTCCATCGGTGACAATTGCCACAATGTCAGACAAATCAATTTTTCTTTCAACATTTCTATGATGCCAATCAAGAACATCATATAGTATAACTAAAGCAGAATCTAGCCAAGAATATAGTGAAACAAACAGATAGTCACTTTGCGTATATTATTCAAACTCTCATCTAGCCAAGAATATAAAGAACAGATAACATCACTGATAGTTACGCTTAAACTTATCACAACTAGCTCCTCAATATCACAACTAGCTACTCAATAAGACATCATTAAAAATGAGAATTTCTGACATGGTATCCCGACACTATCCACAATTTCACATTGTTATCATTTCCCTAGCATGATTTATATATAAATGAATCCGTTGGAGGGATATGATCCATATAGCCGAGCCGACCCAGTAATATAAAAGGCTAAGTTACTGATAATTTTTGCATAATGTACAACTAGCTCCGCATTCTAACTCCATGTAATCGGGAAAACGACAATTTCGCATCATTTAATACTTAACAACAACAATTAAAGCACAATCTTTTTCAACATTTGAGAAGGAGAAAATTACTTGCATGATAAAATGGGAAAGCGCTGAAGAAGCGTGGCCACACCTCTGTAGAGGTTGGTTCGATCCGTGAGGACCTTTCGGGCAACAGGGACCATTGGTTTGACCGGATAATCTTTGGCCCGATTCTCAATTCTCTTCTGAATCACAGGGCGTATCTTCTCGAAATCGACCCCTTTCCGTGGTTTGGAGCAGTAAAATCTGCAGTTCCGAAGCCCGATAAATCTCAACCCCATTTCTAATTCTCACAACCGTGTGCGGCGAAGACGGCGGTGGAGGGACGGCGGAGCGGGGTGGCGGGAACGGGGAAATTGAAAGAGAATAGACGAACGTTTTATTGGGCCGTCGGATGGGTTTATACACTGATTCGCATACTAATGAACTTGTTTCTACTCTTTTCATTTTCTAATATTCTTTTTTTTTTAATAATTGCACAAACTCTCGCTTTATACTACCGGTTAGAGACGAATCATTTTTATAATTAGGGGAATTAATAAAGTGATTTAATATGTATTTTTATTTATTACAATGTAATACCTACTATTATGGAACCTTTTAAAATCAATCTCAACATAGAGATAATTATAATTCGACATTAAAAATTATAAAAATGAGATTTTTTATGATTAATGTAATCATTTGTCGGTCTAACACAAGTCCTTCTCAAGTTATTGAAAATCTAATGTGTTACTGAAAAATGAATTTATTAAGCAATAAGTATTATTTTACCCCGATTAACTGCTAGACGGGGGGTCATTTTATATTGGGTAAAGTGCATTCATACCTTTCAGTTCCTTGTTTAGTTTACATATACCCCTCAGATTTTTCGAAAGTACATATATACCCCCAGTTCTTTGTTTGGTGCACGTATACCCCTCAATTTTTCAATGCTAAACTTCAACTATAGGGATATATGTGCACTTTCATAAATTATGAGGTGTGTATGTTCACTAAACAAAGAACTCGGAGGTATGAATACACTTTACTTTTTTTTATAATTGATGAAACTAATGAGATGATTAGATATTTTTATTTATTGCAGCAAGGTTCCTACAACATTGAAAAACTTTTAAAATGTATCTCAATGTATAAATAATTATAGTTTGGACCTAAAATTTATTGAAACAAAAATTTTCATTTAGTCTAACCGTTAGTCCGTCTAACAGAAAAGTCTTTATTAAAAGAGAAGATTTTCTCTTCATTAAGTTAATGTCTAATAAAAATAATTTAAAATATAAAAAAAAGTCTCTTGTTAGACTACCTAATGACTAGACCAATTATGAAAAAATCCATTCTGATAATTTTTATGGTCAGATTATATTTATTTATATTTTTAAATTTATATGAATCCCGTTGCAATAGATGAAAGAGTATGTCTTTTGAAAGATGGTCTTTCCATAAATTATGAAAATATCAACGTTTAAAATGTAAATTAGAATAAATGATGATAATTTTTTTTGAATTGCATCAATCAGGTCATAAAATTATTACTACTTTACGTTGCATAATAAAATTTTAATATTGTAAATATAACAATTTACGTTTCTATTATTCCTTTTAAAACCCGTTTTTCCATAAGTCTACATATGGAAAGATGATTTTTCTCAAAATTTTGCCTAGATGAAAAAGAAAATCAAATCACCCAATTAAATTTCATTAATTATAAAATAACCACATTATAATATAATGGTTAGTTGACGTTCTAAAACAGGATTAAGAGATAAAGAAATATGTTTAAATTAGTTTAAAAATTGAATGATGAAGTCTGAAGTCTGAATTTTGACGTTTTATTCATGTGAACTTAATTTTAAACCAGAGATTAATTTAGCTTACAACTTTAATAAAAATGAACCAAAATTACTTGGTTTTAAATTACAATTATTTTAAATTTGAAATTTGAAAATATAAAAAATCCAATAATTGAATGTAATAAAATATTATCTTAAAGTTGAATTGGATAATATTCATCAATGATTGATCAAACGGTGATATTTAAGCGACACGGCCTAAAGTTAGTTAACTTTAAAAGAACATCACATTCGAGATCTATATAAATATAGAAATAACAAAATTGGAAACTTTTAACCAATGCTACATATTCCCTCTAGGCAAATCTATTTGAACTTTTATTTTTTTACACTATTTTCTATCAAAATTTGATCGCATATTTGATTAGAATGAACAATAATACTATCGTAAATGATATTGTTCAATTCGTCGTAACAAATAATTTTTAAATATGAAATTTGTATTTATCGTTATTATACGTAGGCAAAAATATTAACGGTCAAACTCTTTGTTGAACAACGTGATAATAATTGCAGTGCAAATCTAACTGAAACGGAGAGAGTGGTACTTTATTACGTGTGTGACATTTCTCCTTTTTGGGATTGGATAATTAACAAAGGAATCATAACCTCATTGGGTTTAGGTAAACAAGATTAGTATAAATATATATAAAAACAGGGTTCTGATATCAGAATCCTATTGTAATTCACCGTCTTCTTAATACGTCAGACTAAAAAATAACCATGGCCGGAAAAAAGTTACCGCCACGTTATCCTGTTCCGCCGCCGCCTAGCCTCAACACCAAGGGCAAGAAGGAGGAGACACCCCGGCGGTTCGCTGCCGGCCGTGATTCGCAGTCGAACAGTTTAAACTTTGTACCGACGCAAGTGTTGCTTCGCGGCGAAGATTCGGTTGACAATAAGGCGAAGACTGGGGAAGTGGTGAATTCTTTGCCGGAGAGTGACGGTCAGATGCTAGGGTTAGGTAATGGCGACGGCGATGGTGATGGCGTCGATTTTAATACAACCGATTGGTCGCCGGAATGCAGTGCGAATTGGTCGCCGGGGATGGGTGGAGGGAAAACGAAGGAGGAGAATTATATTGAGCGAGTACTCTATGGTCCGAGCAAGAGGAAGCCGCTCCCGGTTTTTGAAGCTCTTCGTCGTGGAGAATTTATAGAATGACAATGTGATTTTTTTTCCTTTTTTAAATTATTCAAAAAAAGACGCTGAGCGATCAGCGATTACATAGAATGACAATGTGATTTGGATTTGTTGGAATTGGTTTTATTTTTCTTATTGAAGCCAATTAATTGTTGATTTATGATGTAGGTACTTAATGATTTTATTTGGATTTGTTGGAATTGGTTTTATTTTTCTTATTGAAGCCAATTAATTGTTGATTCATGATTTAGGTACTTAATGATTTTATTGTACGAAGACGGAATCACCATGATCTCACATTCATCGACCACCTACAGGTTGAGGAATCACAGTAGGGACCATCGACACGGTCCCGACACGCTGGATAATCCCTATTAATAAATTACTTTAATATTCACCCTATTATAAATTACTCTAATATTCACAATTTTTGATAAGGTGTTGTTTGAACTCTGTACCTCTCAATTATAGAGAGTGAGAATTACCATTAAATTAGGGCCTATTCACGTACTTAATCAGAATTTTGTTAGTAACATGAATTGTAATCATAAATTGGAATTACTAATTCATTGATCCTGATATGTGTTAGTTTATTCTTTCGTTGTTTGAATAAATCCCTAAATTAGTACTTGATCGGCATAATTGTCTGGTTGATTAAAATCCTGATAAACTTGAGGTGGCTTTACTTTCGAAGGGGAAAAAAAACTTAAGGTGGCTTTAAAGCTTTTTTGTTTATTTTAAGGTAAGATTTGAAGGGTATTTAGGTTTGACATGTTCCTATTTTAGACAATCTATCAGTTAGATGTGATCATTTAAATATTAATATAACAATTGGGATGATTTGATATCTATTTATTATGAGTGATTAGTAAGTATTGAAGTGCGTCAATCAAATAACGGTGAAGCGTGATTGTGATTGTGAAAGGGAGCAGCGATTAAATTAATCATCAGAGAGTATGCCTCAAAAGAAGTTGAAACTAGGCCCACTAAATGGGTTAATTAGATTAACCCATTATCCAAAACTGATTAACCCATTATTCAATGGGTCATTAATCAATTAACCAATTTATTAATGAGTCTTGATGTATTGGATCATAGCGAGATGGGTCATTAAATGAATAACCCGTGAATAACCCATGAGATAACTCATATGACCCAATGAGTTAAAATATATTATCAAATAAGTCATTATGTAATTAATCCAATAAATTATCATTCAACTTTTTCTTCCTCTATTCTTCTTCCTCGGGCTCGAGTTAGTCGATTTGGGGTTTCAACATTGAGTTACTAGGGACGGGTTATGAGTTAGGGATAGTCATATTTAGAAATTTTAATCTGGATTATCGGGCCATGTTCCAGACTCGAGTTGTCGAGTCGGGCCAAGATCGAAAAACTCTTAGTTTCAGCTCGGCTCATTTAAAATATCTCGAGTTCGAGTACAATCGAACCTCTTAAATCTTAGTTCGACTGAAACTAATTTGGCTCGACTTTGTGCTCGTGTTCGATCGAGATTGTAAAATCTTGACTCGAACTCGTTCCATGATTAAATATATTTTTCAATTTTTTTACATACATAATAATATATTCTATTTAATAAAAACATGTCATATATATATATTATGTTGGCTCGATAATCTTGACAAAGTTAACGAATAGTATTAGTTGAGCTTAGTTTCAAAATAATATTCGATATCGACTCGAGTTCGACCAAATTGAATTCAAGCTCGGGTGGTTTAAAATATCTTAACCTCGAGCCAAATTCGAACAGCTCTTAATTCGATCTCGGCTATTTTAAAATATCTTAATTTCAATCTCAGCTCGATTTCGATCAAACTTGTAAAATTTTGGGTCAAGCTCGAGTTTGAATGAGATTAATTTGGTTCAAACTCGAATAAATTAGGATGTAAATGAGTCGATGCAAACTTGAAGAACCCTCAATGCAAGCTCAACCTCGACTTGAGTTCGATTGAGTCAGTAAATTTTTGGCTCGAACTCGAATTGAATGAAAGTAATTCTGCTTGATTTCTAACTAAAGATACATGATAAAATATTATAAATATTATAAGCAATAAAAATATATAAAATATATATTATGTTGCCTCGACGATCTTTATGAACAATATTAGTGAGCTCGAACTCGAATACTATAAAAGTTTGGCTCGAGTTCAGTTAAATTGAATTCGAGTCGAGTTTTGACCAAATTGTTCGCGAATAATTTGGTTCATTTACACCACTACCCATGATTTACAGCTCGGTCATTTACAACCTAATTAAATGACTTCTACCCAATGGGTCATTCAGTTTTGACCCAACAGGTCACTTTGTTTTGACTCAACGGGTCATTTATCAGTTAACCAAATTTACTGAAATTTTAATCCAACTTTTAAAAAATTATTATTGTCTTATTATAAGAAATTATCCACGGGTCACCCGTTAGTCAACCCAACTCGACCCACCCAAAATTATTCAAAGGGTAACCTGTTATCCAAGCAAACCAAACTCAACAATTACAACTCATTTATGTTCATTAACCCAATAGGCCATTATTATCCAATAAGTTAAAATAGTAAATGGATAATGGTTATCCATCGGGTGCCCTGATCTGTTTGATGGCCCTAGTTGAAACATATAAATGGGACACGTGTCACCATATAAATGGGACACGTGTCCCATTAAAATGCAGCAACAAGAACTAGCCGTTGCTGGGTGACACGTGTTGCCATGTAGTTTGGACACGTGTCCCAACGTTTAAAATTTAAAAAATGTGGGTAGCCGTTGGGCCATGTGGCCCAGCCAAATGCTGCCACATGGTCACGACGGAAATTAAAAACAAACTGAGTTAGTGGGACACGTGGGCCACTGTATGGGCGACACATGTCCCATGTGGCAAAAGAAAGGGAGCCGCGTCCAGCGGCCCCCACAGCACATGGGCTCCAATGATTATCCCGGTTTCTTGTGTGGAAATTAGCGACCGGTTTTTTAATTAAAAACCGATCTAGAAATCACCACTGTGCATGTTTTTAGTTTCTAGAGCAATTTTTTAAATTAAAAAATTACCACTGCCCATGCTCTTAGGGGTGTGTGTGTTTAGAGCATGTACAGTGGGAGTTTTGGAGTGAGTTTGAATTAAAAATTGAGATCGAATAAGGACAATTATTCTCACTGTGGAGGTATGAAAGAGGGTTGAATCTCTTCAACCCGCAGGACCAGGCTCTCAATTGAGAACCATCCCAATTCTGCCATTTTGGGAGAAGCCATGTGTTGTGGGCCCGATTTTGTTTGAAAATGGCAGAACCCATGTCCAAAAAAAATCGCCTACCATTTTTTGGCTAATTATGTATGGGAATAATTTTGTTTGGAAATTAAGTTTGATTTTTTTGTTTGAATTTTTTGTTTGAATTTTTTTGTTTGAACCCATGTCCCAATTTTAAAGTTTGAAAAATGAAATGAAATTTTAAATTAAAATATATTATTAAATTTCACATTTTAATTTATTTTGAATTATCAAATTTATTTAAATTAAATACAAAAGATAAAATTAATAAATATGATAGGAAAATTAAATGTGATTCATAAATAATAAAGAGAGTAAAATAATAATATTAAATTTCACATTTAAATTTATTTTGTTAGGTAAATTTATTTGAATTAATTATTAAAGATAGAATTAATGAGTATGATAGAGAGAATCAAATGGGGGTCCAAGGAGTGGTTTCCACCATTGTGAAGAAAAAAATATAGTGTTTTAATTGTGGTTTGAATTGCTGAGGTAAGGGAGAAAGATTGATTATTTAATTAATTGAAACCACAAAAGTGGTTTGAGAGTGGTTCCCCCATTGTGCATGGTCTTCGGTGTGTGTGTGTATGTGTGTTTAGTGTGTGTTTAGGGTGTGTCTGTGTGTTTAGGTGCGTGTAGGTAGGTGTGTATGTGTGTAGGTTTGTGTGTGTGTGATTAGGTAGGTGTGTGTAGGTTTGTGTATGTGTGTATGTTGGTATGTGTGTGTGTTTGTGTGTATATGCGTGTTTAAGTGTGTGTGTGTGTGTGTGTGTAAGTGTTTAGGTGTGTGTGTGTGTTTAGGTGTGTGTGTGTGTGTTTAGGTGTGTGTTTAGGGTGGGTGTGTGTGTGTTTAGGTGTGTGTTTCAGTGCGTGTGTGTGTATGTTTAAGTATGTATGTGTGTGTGTGTTTAGGTGTGTGTAGGCGTGTGTGTGTGCATATGTTGGTGTGTGTGTGTGTGTTTAGGTGTGTGTGTGTGTATGTTTAGGTGTGTGTGTTTAGGTGTGTGTATGTTTAAGTATGTGTGTGTTTAGGTGTGTGTGTGTGTGTGTGTGTTTAGGTGTGTGTGTGTGTTGGTGTGTGTGTGTCTAGGTGTGTGTGTGTGTGTTGGTGTGTGTGTGTCTAGGTGTGTGTGTTTCTGTCTGTGTGCGCGTGTGTGTGAATCTGTCTGTGTGCGCGTGTGTGTGTTTCTGTGTGTGTGCGCGTGTGTATGTTTAGGTGTGTGTGTGTGTATGTTTAGGTGTATGTGTTTAGCTCTGTGTGTGTGAGTGTGCGCATGTGTGGGCATGTGTGTGTTTAGGTTTGTGTGTATGTGTGTGTGTAGGTGTGTGTGTGTGTTTCAGCGTGTGTGTTTGTGTGTTTCAGTGTGTATGTTTGTGTGTTTAAGTGTGTGTGTGTGTGTTTAAGTGTGCGTGTGTTAGGGGTGTGTGTGTGTGATCAAGTGTACGTTTGTGTGTAATTGTGTGTGTGTTTGTGTGTGTTTAAAGTGTGTGTTTACGTATGCATGCGTGCGTGTTGAGTATTACGTCTATTCCGATGAGTTTTCAATATTATATATTAGAGATCTATTTGTAAAATAAATAGTGTTCAAGTTTTTCATTTTCAAAATAAAAGTTATGCAAGTTTTTATGTCGTTGTTGACGTTTGATGTATTTCGAGTTAATGTTTTTATTGGTTATGTTGAGGGGGTTTTTCCCTCCAACGGGTAATTAGATTGCCTAATGAGGAATTAGAGGGGGAAGAGATAGTGTGTAATGTTTATAAGTTTTTTTTGATAGAATGGTCTCTATAGGTTTAAGATGAGTTTTTTCTTTCCTTCACTCATTTTTTCCCCTCACCTAAATTCAAACACCCAAATCTATGATGACACTCATAGATAAACGGAGGGAATAACTTTAATATTAAAGCACATCTATGATAAAAAAAAAATGACTTAACTATTCAAGATTCTAATCTAACTGATATTTATTAATATAAAAGAAAGAAGATTAGACACCGAAAACCACCCATCCTACAAATAATTTTCATAATAATAAAAGGATAGGTAAACGGTCAAAATAATACAATCCTAGGCACCTTGCCTGTCTGTAGTTTGACCCGATCATTTTCCTACTATGGAATTCATCTTTCTTTGTGTATGAACCTTTTCAAAAGTATATGCCTCGAGAATATCTCAGCATATTTCTTGTTCATATTATTCTTGTAGTATACTTTTCTAACTAATTGGTGGGAAATCTCAGAAAGAGAAAAAGATGATCAAATATACTCAATTATAGTGCCTCAGCCCTACCTTTTCAGCCAAGTCAAACGTGTGGCAAGTGATCTCATGTTTTTGTGCTCCTTTCCTCTTACAATTATAGTTTTTTTACAATCAATTTATTGCATTAGAAAAATCTCATTTGAATTCTCTCATTGCTAGATTAATGCACACATATAGTAATGCTGCTAACAAATATCATTTTAATAAACATGTTATAATCCTCTTCAATATTTAAATGGAAAAAAGAATTTTCAATTATTTTAAATTTATTCTTCAAATTTATAAAAGTTAATACACGTTACTAAAAAAATAAAATAAAAACCTTATATCGTGTTATTTCCATTTATCTATGCAAAAATTCTGATTGGTTTGATAAATTTTAGTTTAATTTAATTTTAGCCTTCTTAATTTTACTATACTAATTTTCAAAATAAATTTATTTCAATACAATTCAATATAATTTAAATAAAAAATATATTAATTTTGAAAAAATGTGACCTAAGCCAGAAACATATAGTTCTACAATTAAACTTCAACTGTATAGTTTTTAATTTGATCTTTATTTTTATAATTTAAATATTACACCATTTATGCAATATTTGTTTTGTTTCGACATTGATATGATATTATGTTCAACTTCAAATATAGATTATTTTATTTAAAAAAATTTAAAAACTGAGTTGAGAAAATCATGATTGCTGAATAATTTATGAAAATATATATTTTTCATAAAATGGACTCAAAAAAATTATCCCATTCACTTTATTTTAATATAATTTCAATCCAATATAGTTTAATAAAAATTAATTATATTATTATAATTGTCATTCGATTTTGCTTAATTTTAACTCTATTCCATTCCTCTAAGAAAAGACAATTACTAGTACTTCAAATTTACTTCCTCCGTCCCAGTTCAAATTGCACACTTTCCATTTTGGCCTGTCCCAGCTTAAATTGCAATTTTTGAACTTACCCAAAAATGGCAAGTTTGACCAGCAGTGAATTTCCCAGATTGCCCTCAGAAGTTGGGAAAATTGCTGAAGAAATTGGGCTGTTAGGTTTGGAATTAATACCAATTCATGTGTTGTGCATCGGATGTTGTGCCGCATGCATTTAATCAGGCTGCAAAGCACACATGATTAAAGCATTTTCCCCTCTGTTCCCCATTAATTTTGAAACGGTTCCTTATCCCCAAAGAATCCAACGCTCATTCATTTTCTCCAATGCTCCAAAGCTTCTTTTCTCTGACTCTCTCTCTTCTCTCTGAAGCCGGATCTGAAACTCTTCCTCTTCTTCGATCTAAACCCTGGTTCTTCATATCATCACAGCCTGGTTATTGCCCCATTTTCTAACCGTTCTCACTACGGTTTGTTTCAAAGGTGCCAAAATCACTGTATCGTCGGCAAGCTTTGGGTTTTGGTTGAGCTTGAACCCGAGTTTCATCAACCTAGGGTTTGAATAATCTTTCTCACCTCCAAATCTGTAAGTTTTGGCTACAATATTTCGAAGCAAGGTTGTTAATTACCTTTTTGTGTCGTTCTGTGTTCCACGAAACTTAGGGTTTTCTACTGTGTTACCGGTTTACACTCTTTATTGTCGTAGATCCGTACAAGAAAAAGTTTTTACTTTCTAATTGTCTTTATTTTGAAGAAATAACTTTTGGTTTTCCGGTCTTTAAAGCAGGTTTTGAAAGATTTTTACTGCTTTTTAGATGATCTTCGTGTTTTCCCCTTGACCAAGCCCATATTTACTCCCTTGATGTACTACATGTCATGTTTTCCTACTTATACGGGTGTGAATCGTTCCCATTGAGGTTCCGAGGGTAAGGTTTTCATTTATTTCATTTGTTATGTGTCCGAGTTTTCATAGATGTG
>JAULKM010086512.1:0-11404 GCA_032355605.1 Rubia tinctorum
TATCTAGGCTTATATTCACCCTTGTATGCATGAACCCTTAGGAATATCCCTCTTCTCTGTGGACGACCCTGACTTGCTAACTATCTACTTAGTTGTATTTAGTAAACATTTTGGGCTTAAAAATAGTATCTTTGAGAAATACGGTGGCGACCTCCCAAATGTCAGAAACTGGTCACGTAGCAGAACAGCATGCAACGGTCCGAACCACGCAGGTGAGAAGCCGCAATTCGTGGGCACCGCCGTAGGAGGTGACAGAAGGTAACAAAAAAATCAACGAAATTTGGGCGAAGATCCGAAGGCAGGTAAGTTATAACCGGGTACCCTGAAATTGTTTATGACCGGCAACAAAGGGTATTCCCTTGAAGATGACCCAAAGGTGAAGCAGACTGGAGAACCGATCTTAAAGACAAGGGTGACAGGACACCGAACCGAAACATGTTCCCAAGAAAATAACTGAAGCTTTTAGATATAGAGTAGATAATAGATTTGGTATATTTTGGATCCTTTTATTTTATTTATTTTATACTAGCACACTTCCTCTTTTTAGTAAGATTAGTTCAATTTCAATAGTTCATTTATTTTAAATTTAATATCATTTACTCATTTCACTCACCATAATACTAAGTGAAAAACTTCTCCCATGCACATTACTTATATTCAATTCATTTTAATAGAAATTTAATTTGATAAAATTTAACTTTATATAGTAAATTATTTTTATTTATTAAAATAATTATTTTTGTTTAGTTCAATTCAGATCAGATGTACATGAACAAATGGACTTAAGTGTGCTAGATGTAGTGAAACGTAAAAAGTATATCATACCCTTTATAAAATGTACTTAATGAATTAGCGATCAAAAGAAACCAGAACCATTCATACTCGTCCAGTGATTCATCCTCACTAATTGCATCTTGTTGACCCTCATGTTAGGGCGGGTCAGTTGTATCGGCCCTCATCCACTTAAACTATTGGGTCAAGATGGGTTGGGACAAAATTTTCATAGTTTTGAATCGGATTGGATCGAGTTGAGCCGAGTCATAAATGACCCAATCAACCTAAATCATATAAATAAAAATTGTAAAAGATTTATAATTTATTCAAATAAAATAAATATTTTTAAAATGTGATAATATTTAAAGAGTACATCTCTTGAAAAATTATCTTTCCACAAGTTATATTGAAAGACCAGAGACTCAAGTGTAATTTTACCATAAAAAGATGAAAATATCGTGAGATAAAGCAATTAAAATCCAGGTCAAATTTGGATTATATAGTAGACTTTATAAATTATGAATGGTCGATTTCGAATGCTAGACTTTATGGTGATATTTATTTTTTAGATTGTTATTGATTTTTTATGATTTCAAATACTAATTCTAAATTTCATTTTTATTGTCTTTCTAATACTATATATAATAGTTGAATATTATAAGGATTTGTTTACCAATAATGTCAATACTAGAAGCATGTGAATTGCCAAGGTGCATCACTGGATCAATGACATAAACTACATTTGAGATCAAATAACTTACTACTTATGCTTCCTTTTATTGATCGCTACCTTCTTCAGTCTTTGTTTTCTACATATCTTCCCCCTTACGGTTGACCCACATCCCTTCGCCATGATCACTATGGCCAAGGAAACAGTGAAGACTCCGATCATCCCCCCCAAGTAACGTAACTTCTTCAAATCCACAACCCGATGTATGGCATCCGAATCCAATCACTTCCTCTAGATCATTTTCTTCAACGAACTAATGTTTCCCTTCCATGGAAATCTCGCACGTAGAATCAACAGGATCCCTAACATAGAAAATCGGGTGCGCTTGAGACGCCAATATGAAAGGATCGTCCTTCCAACCAACCCAACTTATATCGACAAGGGTGAAACTCAAATCCTCAGTGCCTTGTCCATTGTTAATATCCATCTACTGACATTTAAAAATAGGGACACACATACTAACATAGTCAAGCTCCCAAATTTCTAAAATAGAGCCAAAGTAGCACTTTAGGGCATACATAGGACTGTCGTCACCCCCACTTCCAACATGTAATGCTTCGGAGATAAGAGACAATCCAGTGTTCTAAGCGACACTCTTATCATCCATTGATTTCGTTGCAAGCGTAAAGCTATTGATGTCATAGCTGCCATAGGAAAGAACGGTTCCCAATGGTCTGTGTGCCAACCATTTAATTTTTGTTGGATGATCATCAACATCTACATTATCCCACAACCATGATGAAAATGTCCTAGTGTGCAATTGGTCGACCAGAGCCTTATTCAAATTAGGGTGGTCCACTCGTATAGTATCCATATGAATCTCAATGTATGGAACTACATCCTAGTGGTTGCGCAGAACATAAAGATGGACAACACATAAATCTTCCGCACTCGAGTTAAATAGTTCCCCCTATCTAACCCCTACACCTTCTAACCTCTCTTCATGGCTATTGATTGGAACACCAACAGATTCAACTTCCTTCATATAATCAGTGAAAAATTCAATGGCCTCTTCGGTCACATATCACTGCACAATACTATCATCTGGCCTATATCGATTTTACACAAAATGCGTGAATAATTTCATGTACCTCTCGAACGGGTACATCTATCTGAGAAAAATTGGACCACGTAGCTTTATCTTCCACACCAAATGGACAATCAAGTGGACCAATATGTCAAAAAATAAGGGAGGAAAATACATTTTCATAAGGCACAAAACTTCAGTAATCATTACTTGCAAAATAACCAACTTCGATACACTAATAATTTTGCAACAAATGGATTTGAAAAACAAACAAATCTTTGTAATGCACAATCTGACATGGGAAGGCAGTGTAGATCGAATGGCAATGACATTCAATTCTTGCATTAGGTTGTCACAATCGTGTGACTTCAATCCACCCATCCTCAACTCCTAAATTGACACACAAGTGCTGATGTTGGACGAATATCCATCGGGAACTTTCACACTACTAAGGGTCTCACACAAAGATTTCTTCTCTGAATGCAAAATTGAATAGCAAGAAGGGGGCAAATAACAATTATCACTGGTACTCAATGGCTTTAGATTCTTTCGAATACTCAACTCAACCAAATCTAGTCTGGCCTTCAGTTCGCCCTTTGTCTTCCAAGGGGTATTTAACAATGTCTCAACCAAAGTATCACAAACATTCTTCTCAATGTGCATAACGTCCACACAATGTCTAACATCGAAATGCTGCCAATAAGGTAGGTTGAAAAAGTTGAGCATTTCTTCCAATTTCCTTCAACGGCGGCTTTTCTTTTCTTCTTGCCGAAGTCATTGGGCAAATTCTTAGCACTTTCATAAATATTTGTACCTGTTTGTGGCACATGTGTGCCTCTTGCCTCCACTTTCCCATTGAACAATTTTTTAGCCAATCGCCATGGGTGCCTCTCGGGAAGATACCGCTTGTGGCCCTGATAAACGGTCTTACAACCGTGTTTCAACTGACAAAAACCAGTCTCTTTCTCACAGACAGGACAAGCTAAGTGGTCTTTCACTAAATACCCAGACAAATTCCCATATGCAGGAAAATCATTAATTGTGAAAAATAAATGCTCTATTTGTGAAGAAATTTTCAACCAACCCATCATATGCTCGAACACTATCTTTAAAAAAAGTCAATAATTCCTCCACTAGAGGAGCAATATAGACATCAATATCATTACCCAATTGTTTCAGACCATTTATCATCCAAGACAACAACACAAACTTATGTTTCATGGTCAACCAAGATGGAAGGTTGTATATGACCAATATAACAGGCCAAGAGCTATATGTGCTACTCATATTACCAAAATTATTCATACAGTTTGTACACAATCCTAACCTCAAATGCCGAGACTCTTTGCCAAACTCAGGGTATAGAACATCAACTTTATTCCAATGTTTGTCGTCTGAAGTATGTCTTATCACACAATCCATCAGTCGGACCCTATCCGTGTGCTAACGCAACAACTTCGCATCTTCCCTACACGCATACAACTTCTTCAAACGGGGAATGATCGGGAGATACCATAACACTTTTGCCGATGTGTTTTTTTATATCAACGGAACTTCCACACCCAACGCAATCGTACCTCTCTTCAACTTGTACCAAGACTCTCCGTATACCCGACAAGTTTCTCGGTCTTTATCTACTTCCCCCCTATACAACATACAATCGTTTGAGCATGCACATATTTTTTGCATATCCAATCCCATCGGGCAGCATACAACCTACCGGGATTTAAATTACCTTCAGGAAGAAAATCCCTAAACAACCCGAGATCCTCGGTCATCGACTTATTTGTCCATCCAAATTTTTCCTTCAAGTTCATTATCCTCATAGTTACACTTAGAACTGAGTGTTTAAAACCATTATACAAAGGCGTCCCTTTGTCGTTAATCAAAGCTTATAATGACTCCGGCTTACCTTTGAACTCCTCTTGACATCTTCCACCATTTCATCAAACTCCACGTAGCTATCAAATTTATCACCCACCATAGTGTCCTCCAATTCATTCGAATGAGAGGCTTCCATAACTTTCCCACGCCACCAACGAGTGTAGCTTGTTTGGAACCCCCTCATTATGAGATGTTCCTGAAACTTCTTCCTTCCTGCATACACATCATTTCTACAATCCTTACACGAGCATCGTGCCCACGAAGAACCATTTTTAGAAGCATGTTCAAATGCAAGCAAAATAAATTATTCAATCAATGGCATGTACTCAGGTGATTTTCTAAGATCATTACCAATTAGTTCATCTCGATCCAATATCCTAAAAGTCAATTAAAAGGAAACACATGAGGATCCATTCAGCAATAATCATAACACTAGCTAATCTCAAATGCTAATTGTAATATATATATATATATATATATATATATGTATATATATATATGTATGAAGCATTAAATACACCTTCTATCATTTCAAGATCGTTAAGTACATAATTTGGATAAAACTAACCTTCTCCAATGGCAAATGATGAACTCTCAAGTACAAAACCTTTTCTTCAACAATGGGAAAGGAAATTGAGCTTCTTATTTAAAAATTTTAGGGTTTTGTGCCATTTAATGAATTGGGCTCATTTTTTATTTTAACATGCGGGTCATTTCCGAACTCAGAAATAATATTTTTATTAATTAAGACACGATTAAATATTCTCCGAACTCAAAAAATGTATCTTCTCTTTGTAATATGGACACCATGTGTTTTCCAAACTCGAAAACACATTCCTATCTGCTTTCTGAACTCATAAGGGGTCATTTTTAAAGGTGATTTTTTCACAATTGCCTTTAATTTACTCTAACTAAAGGCGGTTACTGAAAAACCTCCTTAAATTGAGCCTTAACCGCTTTTAATTTCAAAAGAATGTCCCGAATAGAGGTTTCAGAGTTTGGGGAGGTGGTTTTAAGGCGGTTATAAGCGAAATTTTAATAACCACATTTCATTGTTGCCTTTAATAGAAGGCTCTCTACTAGTGATGCTTCCAATAACATGGAATGAAATCTTTATTTTTTTAAAAAAATAGGATAATATAGAAATATAACCCTATATATTTGAGAAAGTGCAGGTATAACCCTGAGATAATTTTTAGTGCAAATATAACCCTAATTAATTGATGAAAGTGTAAATATAACCTTACGATGAGAAATCTGGCGTTGACCGTGTTTTTCCGGCGTTGACCCCCCAAAAATGACAAAATGCCCTTAGACCAAAATCTGAATTTGAGTGGACAGTTATACCCTTACCCACCGACGGGCTGCCGCCGGACCGGGTAAAGTTGTATCAGCACATTATGAAAACTAATAGGGTTATATCTGCACATTCCTAAAACTTATAGGGTTATATCAGCACATTCGTAAAAAGTGTAAGGTTATATCAGCACATATTATAAAAGCAAAACTCATCAATATTAAAAACCCTATATCAAAAATTAACAAAATAACAACCACACATAGAACACCAAAGGTCATACAATCATCAATTCTAACTAAACTCAACAAAATAAACAAAATATCATCAAAATCCTTAAATTTTATACCATATATATATCCCGCAGCGATCTCGTGGTGGTCTGGCGGTATTAATGATGATAGGGCAAAAAAGTCATTTCCTGTGTTTTTGTTCTAAATTTTTTCTTCAGAAGGACAAAAATATCCTTTCAAGAAATTCCGGATAAAAGTTGCCGGAAAAGATTATATTTGCACTTTCACTCATTATCTAGGGTTATATTTGCACTTTCAATGTGTACTTTCGTCAATTATGTAGGGTTATATCTGCACTTTTCTCAAAAAAATTATTATTACAAATTAAGAAAACAACGCGACATTCCTTTTTTTCTTCATCTAGAGCTCGTGCAAACAATTTAATAAAAATGTGTTGAATAATAATAAATATAAGGGCTATTTACATTTATAACCCTGAAATTAGGCTAAAAGTACAAATATGACCCTGCAATCTCAGAATGTGGCAATATAACCTCGAGTTTTTAATGTATGTGTCAATATAACCCTAACTTTCCTAAATTTTGTGCCGATATAACCAAACTCAATTATTCCAGTATTGACCAAAAAAATCAGGCAAAAACATAAGATGAAATGACAAAAATACCCTTGTCACAAACCTAAATTTCTTTTCTAAAAACCTAATGCTCAGTCGCCGCCATCAAGCTCCGCCGCCACCACCACAACGAAGCTCCACCGCCGGACACCGCCACTGCCACCGCCACCACCACCGAAAGCCTCCGCCACCGAAGAAAATTGCCGACCTGTCACCCCTCAATCTCTTTTCTCTGATTTGCGTTTCCCTACCAATCTCTACCATCCCAATTGCTGCAATCCCCTCCCGATCGCTGCCACCCCTCTATTTTTTCTCCTCTGCAGCCGCTTGCAACCCTATCCCCCACCCCCTCCCCTCCTTTCCACCACCGATTCGCCACCCTCGCCACTGATTCGACACTAAAATGATTCTTCCTTTACCGCCAGTTTTCCCCCACAGCTCAGTTCCGCCGCCGTCGTCTTCTCCTTATCGATTTTGGGCCTCATCGTCTTCTTCTTTCTCATGCCACAATCCTCCACCTTTTTCTTCCTCTCCGGCGGTAGAGGCATAATCATCCCCACCGCTCGCCACCGCCGTTTCGCCACCCTGCACCCTCTCGCCACCACCTCCCTGCCACTCACCACCCTGCCACCTCTCCCGCCACCACCACTTTCCACCCAGCCACCCTTCACATCCTCACCATCTCTCCCGCCACTACCTCCCCCCCCCCCACCACCACCATCCGTCCAGCCACCCTCACATCCCCGCCACCTCTCCTGCCTAAGGTTTCAACATCTCCACCTCCCAAATTCACTGCCTCGATTCACCTCCTAGAGTTTTCACATCTCTACTGCCCATATTCATTGCCCAGAATCACGTCATTTCGCTGATTGCCTTCGCCCCGAACCCGCCTTTCCCCCACCGCCGATAGCCCTTACCCCGCCTTCACCCTGAACTTGTCTGTCCCCCACCGTCACCTTTCGCTCGCCGCTCAGACCCCGGCGCCACTCAGCCAAGCGTCGAAAAATCAAGAGCTACGGCTTTATGAGGTGAATTAATCCCAGAAAACCCAGCTAAAAAGGCAAATGCCAACCTAAATAGTGGTGGCGAATCGAGCAGTGATCTTTTTCGCCATTCTAAACAGTTTTCGCCATTCATTAAAACAGAGGGGTGGCAACCTAAATCAGAATGGCGAGGGTGGCAACCTAAATCATGAATAGTTTTCTGGGGTTTTTTCTTTTTTTTTAAATTATAAGGGTAAAATGATAAATTCACTTTATTCCAGAAGTGAAAAGGTTGATCAAACGGTCAACGTGGTCAAGGGTTATATTAGCACTTTTTGAGATTGAAAGATTATATTGGCCCTTTCACCTTAATTTCAGGATCATTTTAACACTTTTATCTAAATATAATAAGATTGCAAAAGCATATGCCGACTAGAGTTGGGCCCAAAAAGGTGTTTGTTGGATGCCTCACATTATATGTGATTATGAGGCAATTCCCTTTAAAAGTATTATTAATTCACCGCCGGCACCAATTATGATGCGATAAAACTAATAATCACCAGAATGTGAGGACACCTCTATGTTAATGCTAGTCTTTTTTATGAGGAAAGTGATGAATTGTTTTTGTACCGTTACAGTACCGTTGCGCCCTACATAAGCTGTGGTCCTTATCCACTGACTACAGCCAAATTGGACATATTCGGACTGCACTATCAAAAATGGTTGTTTTTCTGTAAAACTGTAAATGCTTGAACATGGCTCGGATACCAGTATAAGAGCTACATAAGCATCATGAGCATGCCAATGGTGAGAAGGAGAGAAACGGCAAACATCTCGTGTACCGTTGATGAGAAGTTGCTTTCATTTACTCTTTTGTACCGGGTCAAACTGCACACTTCGCTTTTTGTCACCATTTACTATCCAAATTTGACCACATATTTGAATAAATATATAAACAATAATATTATCAAATATTATATGGTTGGATTCAGGGGCGGAGCCAGAAAGAATCAGTGGCGGGGGCTGATATGCAAAGAAAAAAATTGCCAAATTTCCTTCATATTGGAGGGGGTTCGAAAAAAATTTTAAAAAAATTCCCATAAATTTTAGATTGCCGGGGGCTGGAGCCCCCTCCAGACCCCCTACCTCAGCCCCTGGTTGGATTCGTCGTAACAAATAGTTTCTGACTATTAAAATTTTATTTGTCGTTACTATACGTAATTAAACATATTAACGCTAAAATAAAATTATTTATAGCCGAAAAATATTTCTTCCAATTTGAGGTGGGATGGTTGAGGAACATCAATGTGCATGAGAAACAAATGACCTGGAAACTCAAGCATAATCGTTGGTGCTTGCATTATTCAAACTTGAAGTTACGATCTTCTAACACCATGTGCAGCGGTGAAAATGCTTACGAATCATTTTTATGATTTCAATTTATTAAATATTTTATCTCTCTTTTTTACCTCATCAATTGAAATCATAAAGAAATTCTTCCATTCTTTTCTCCACAATAGTTGAAACTATTTTGAAACCACTCTATAAACCCCGCTTAATTTTCTCTATGCTACTAATTAATTTACCTTCAATATTTAATTTAAATAAATTTACCTTCCAAAATAAATTGAAATGTAAAATTTAATAATACACTTATAATTTTTGAATATAATTTCATTTTTAAAAATTAATTTCTATATTTAAAATTTATTTTATGAACCAGAATTTAAAAAACCATATTTTTATTAAAATAAGGTAACTTCAATTTTTTTTAAATCAAATTTTAATTTGTATTTTTAGATTTAAAATACAGAATTTTTTATTTTTCCGATTTTTAAATAGAACTAAAAATTCTGAATTTTTAAAATGCAAGTTTTTAAAAACAATTGTTTGGCACACGTGACACCACCTGATTGGTCCACATATCCCATCCGATTAAAAAATTAAAAAGGGGCCAGCATGTTGCCACATGGCCCAATCAGTGGGTGCCACGTGACACCACTAGTAACAAAGAAGAGCACGCGTCTGAAATGGGGCATGCCATCACGTGGGCTTCCCTTGGTTAATGAACAGGGGTGGTCTTAGATCGCTACAACCGAGGTGTGGTCTCACTTGTTTGAGACCACTCTGAAACTCCCACTGTGAAAGTTTTTGGTTTCAGTTCGGTTTCAATTTCTAATTGAAACCACTTTAAAACCCCCACTTTACATGATCTTACTACCTCCGTTTCGTTCGATGTGGCACAATAAATTTAGATATTTTGATATAGATGAAAGAAATGAGTGCATAAAATTAAATTTAGAAAGAAAAAGTAAAATAAGTGGATGAAATTGAAGAAATTTTTTCATAATAGGAAAGTGTGTCAAATACAAAAAAAATGTCACGTTCAATGAAACAGATGGAGTACTAAAAAATGATCATTTTATTTGAATAGAATCGAAATAAAGTAAAAAATATATATTATTAAATGATATCGTCTCTTGAAATACGGTATTTCCATAAATTATTGGAAATATCAAGGTTTTAACTAACAATTAGAAGAAATTGAAATAAATTTTTTGAATTGCATTAATCAGGTCACAATTATAACAACTGCATCTTACATAATAAATTATTAATATTGCAACTAAAACATTTTTATATTTTTATAATTCTAATTCAACCACATATTTCCATATGTCAATAGAAAAACGGTATTTCCCAAAACTTTTCCTTATTAAATTAATATTAAGAAATTAAAAATAATAATTTTAAAATAAAATAAAATTTATCAAAATAAAATTAACAAAATTAGAATAAACGAAAGTATAATTACTTTTAAAAAACATAAAAAGTAATATTATGTATAATTAAAATTTATAAAATAAATATTTCAAAACTTATGTCAAGATGAATTTATAATTAAAAAAAGGCAAATTCTTGGGAAAGACGGGGTTTAATTAGAATAATAAAAGGTAAAGGTCTTTGTTGCAATATTAAAAATTTATTATGTATAAAGTTTATTACCCGATTCATACAACCCAAGAATTTTATCTTCATTTCTTCTAATTTGTACTTTAAACCTTGGTATTTCCATGACTTGTGGAAATACTGTTTTTCAAGATACGGACTCGATAAAAAATTACAAAAAATTACAAAAAATTACAAAAAATTAATATTTTAATGACCTCTATTATTAAGATGAATGTATAACCGTATTTTTATTTATTTATATATTAAAGTTAAGACAAAATATTGTGCGAAATCATCTCACGGTGAGACCAAGATTTAGTGTGCAGTATTATTAAGTTTAATAAAAATGGAGTTACAAATATAATTTAAGATAATTTGGGAGAGGAAGGAGGGATATGGGTGTAAATACCACTTTGAGGGATGTCGGAGATAAATAATTGGAGAATTAATGATTTCGGGTTATAAAAATCTCGCAGGTCAAGAATCTGAGTTAGAGAAATTTGCGAATCAATTTTTTTCTCATATTCGCGCATGAGTGGGTTTTTACTACCTGGGTTGATGCTTCATTTTCATTAATTGATATTACAACCAAATCTTGTGATGTTACATTGAAAGTCCTCTTTTCACTAAAACTAGCGGGATGAGCACCGCGCTATGCGCGGTGTTTGTGGTATACATTTTCGCAATACATTTTGTAGATGATTCTTTAAATATTGTGTAATATTTATGCGACGCTCACATTTTTATGTATTTTACTGATATCTCTAGATGTATTGTGTAATATTTTATTGTATTAATTTGATTAAATTGTGTTATGATACATATTTTTTTATGTCAGTGGTAGAAATGTAGTTATTCGAACAATTTGATTACTTCTCACATGATTCATT
>JAULKM010086529.1:0-11404 GCA_032355605.1 Rubia tinctorum
GTGAATGAGTCTAGGATCTATAAGTGGTTTGGAAGTGGAAATCAATTGCCCCCAAGGCTTTGTTAATTGTGATTTTATCATCTTTTTAGTAGTTTACTTTGATAGTTGTGTTGTCTTTCTATTCATAACATAGAAAACCAACAAAAAACTCACCTCTTTACATGCTTATATATATATATATCTTTAACTAGGCTTATATCCACTCATATATGTATGAACCCTTAGGAAAATCTCTCTTCTTTGTGGACGACCCCGACTTTCCATTATCTACTTAATTGTATTTAGTAAGCATTTAGGTCTTATAAATTGTATCTTTGAGAGGTACGGCGATTACCTCCCATAGATTGATATCAATCGTCAAATAGGTATTTTCAAATTGATGTAAAAAACGTTGATATCACAAGTTGTATGAATCGATGTATTATTGAAAGATATCGAAGGTCACTGGGTTCGTGTGTGACAACCCAATTCATGTGAGACATGTGTTTCATGTGAGACTAAAACCATCCAAACAATTTTATCTAATGCCTACAATTAATAATTACAAACTCGTTAAAATAACACAAATCCGATCTTAACTTTAGATTCTCCTCCCTTCTACGTTGTTGACCGTCTTGCTCCGACGCTAACCCCTTCCTCTCCTTCACCTCCTCCATTTCTAATCGACCATTCTCCACCGTTAACAACTCTCCGCCACTAACCACCCTCCTCCGTGGGTTTTGTTTCTAGGTCAGAGACTCCGTTAAGAGGTGTATATTAGGATTTCACGGGCAGAGACTACCACTACTAGCAGCACCACTATCGTGATAAGAAAAATCATCTTCGTACTACTGATTGCTCTCGGGGTAAAAGACTTGTTGTCTTATTAACTCTTATGCGAGCTTCCTTCTCTTCAAACGCCGCCACACAGCTTGAATGTAGCAGGCTCCCCATGTCCTATACTGGTGCGTGTAGTACCGAAACGCGTGTTGCAGCTTTTTGTTGTGGAGGCATTTGGACTGGTTCGCCACAAACTTGAGATCCTCAGCTCAAATGCAAATGCTTCCACTTTAGTCAGCAATCTCACAGTCCTTGTTGTGGAAGGGATGTTGTAGAGGTTTAAAGAAGGCATTAAGGCCCATGTCAAGAGTTTCACTCCTCAAAATTATCGAGTTTAAGAAGCCTGTTTGACCCCTGTTGGTTGTTGAGCTCTCAAGTTCTCCTCTGATTATGATGGCATAGAGGGAATGATATATTATGCTCTGATTCCATGAAATATTCAGAAAGCACCAAAGGAAGCTTGAAGCTTCAAAGGCAGAAAAAGGTTATTCATAAAAAGCTGAAAACTGAATCATTTTGAAACCAAAAGAACAAAAATTCTGATCAAAATTACAAAACATGGCTGGCTAGGTACTATATATACAAATTGAAGGCATTTATAAAGACTCACTGATGTAGTATATAAACATCTACACTAAGAATCTGAGATGATTGACTAGCAGCTAAAACTGGAAATGGTGGGAAAGACGGCTAGATTGTGTATGAGTTCTGAGATCAGTTGTGTATGTTGATTCCTTCATAAACCAGTTTAGTTGTTTAATGTAGATGGTCGTTAAACCAGTTTCAGTTGAACCTTACTGTTCAAATATTTCTAGTGTGACATCCTTTTTGCTACCTTACAGTTACAAAATGAGTTATACTTTAAGCACCAAATTATCTTCATAGCACAAGCATTTTTATAACAGAATCACCTACATGTTACATTTGAAACACTTGCAACCACTTGTAGAAGTACCTAGAGTTGCACTCTAAGCACAATGTTGTTTTGTAGTACACACAAGTTATAAAAGAAGTACATATATGTCTATTTGAAGCACTTACAAATAATAGTTCAAGCACCTACAAGTTGTACTTTAAGCAACAAATTGTTTTGGTAGCACATACAAGTTATAAAAGAAGCACCTACAGATTACATTTGAAGCACTTATAAGTGGTAGTTGCAGAACCTATGAGTCGTACTTTAAGAACCAAGTTGTCTTAATAGCACACACAAGTCATAAAAGAAGCACCTACATGTTACATTTGGAAACTGCACTCTAACCACCACGTTGTTTTTGTAGTACACACAAGTTATAAATGAAGCACCTATAGGTCTATTTGAAGCACTTACAAGTAATAATTAAAACACCTAGAGTTGTACTTTAAACACCAAGTTATTTTCATAGCACACACAAGTTATAAAAAAACACCTACATATTACATTTGAAACACTTACAAGCGGCAGTTGAAACACCTATGAGTCGTACTTTAAGCACCAAGTTTTATTCATAGCACACACAAGTCATAAAAGAAGCACCTGCATATTAATTTTAAAAGCACTTACAATCGTTTGTTGAAACACCTACATGTTGCATTTTTTAATTGGTGGATGTTTTGGAAGTTGCATTGCTCATTCTTTTTTTTATTACTTTGCTTAGGAGGACTAAAACTATGGAAAGGTTCGCTCATTGGACTTAGTGAAGTTTCTCTCTGCAGAGATGCAATACAGATTATTGTCATTTACTGGGAAGCGGATTTTAGAGATGGGCTCAAATTGCTGAGGTGATTGCTCAAATCTCCAAATTCGCTAAGCATTTGTGTTATAGCATGAAAATGTTTTTTTTCTTTCACCCCTTTTTCCTTTTCCTTTTCCTATTCCTATTCTTTTTGGAATATTCTTTAATAAGAAATTTAGCAACAATTATACGGTGTCTTCATGTTTTGGCTTCATGTCACTAGTAGTCTAGTACATTCTTTTCTTCCTTCATGTCCTTGTGCTTTTGTTTGGTGTTGGTTTGCGTTGAACCTGGGAACAATGAGCACCAGGTTTGATGGATAGAGGTTAACTAGATAGTTCAAAGTGGTTATCTTAAACATGTTAAAAAATCATCACTGATGGAATTGCTGGAGGCAGTGACCAGTGCAACACGGGTGTACCAAATTATTTATAAGAGGATAAGTAACTTGCTGATCTGGTATGGATCTGTTGAGAGATATACAGCCTTGAGTGGCTTTTTTTTTATCCTGAGTAAAAGTGTAAAACCTCTATAGGCGTTAGATGAAGTAATTTAGTGGATCAGATTTTGTCTCACAAAAATAAGTTCTCAATAAGAGACACACAAAAAAACAATTTATTGCTTAATACGACAATATTGAAATGAACAACGTTTACTACTTCGAATTAAGAATTTATTCCTAAACTATTTAACATCAAATTTGAAAATTATTTTTAAATTCAATTATTAATGTAACATCAACAAAAAAAATTAGTGAACGAATCATACATAATCAATTTATACCTAAATCCTAAGTTTTCAATTAATTTATATCTAATCACAATCAAATTAATTGTATTGTTTAGTAAAATCATTATATATCTAAAATTAATTAAATAATCAAATAACTTAATCAAATAACGTAATAAGTTAACAAATATGACTCACTAGTTACTAATTTTCCCCACCACCCGCCACATTTTCAAGCTTGCATTTTTCTGAAGTATTATTGCATGGAATTGTAGCGATTTCGATATACTAAAAGTTTACAATGGCCCAATGGGGTATTTCGGAATGGGCCTTAAGCCCAATTTTCAAAAAAAAATTGCCCATGACAAATCAAAACGACAATATCATTTTGTTTAATGAAGATACAAAAAAAATTCAGACCCATCGTCTTCCTCAGGAGTTTCGCATGAAACAGAGATCTACAACTAAACCTAGGGGTGGCGGAATCCATGGATTCCGGACACGTCTAGGCCTAAATTCTGCGTCACCGAATCTTAGGGGTGCCAGCAACCCCTCGCCCCTGGTTTTGCCCCTGATTCCAGGGATACATCTCTGAAAATAATTCCTTTGAACATCGGATAATATATAACCACTTAATATCACAATTAGTTAGTCGGTAAATATAGTACCTCAGATATATCATATCCGAATTTTACATCTCTTGATGGGTCTGTTTAGCAAACGACAGTTAATTAGCTGTTAATGATTGACTATTTGATTTAGTTAGTTTGAACATGTGTTTGATGGATGGTTTACGTATCTAACTACGTGTTTGGTAAATAGATATTAATTTTTAATTGTTTACTGTAGGATATGATTACTAAAAATAAATAGTTAATAGCAGACAAAAGAACTATATATTCTCTTTAACTTTTTTATTATGACGGAAAAGCTGGTTTATCATCCATTTAAAATGTTGGGTGTCAAATACTTTTTTGACCATGTTGTTTCAGTTGAGAAGAAGTCAAAAACAGAAGCTTTAAGATTTTAGTTGCCAAAACTTCACAATATCTTGAAAGTTAAAGAGGTTTCATGTTCAAATCTCGACGTATATAGTGTTATACCTTTTCTTCTCCATCAAAAGTAATTTTTCAGGTGTTTAAAAAAGGAAAAGGATGACAGATGATTAAAATGACTCAGAATTGGAAAAGAAATACTTTATCATTATTTTAATACCGAAACAGCCATATTTCTAGGATTTTTAAAAGCTTTTTATCACACAAATAAGGGTCATTTAGGGACTAAAGTTGGGGAGAAAGTAAAAAAATAAAAGGCCCTTGATAAAAAAATGGAGTAAAAATAGATTAGTAGGAGCTTACCACAAGATCTTGACATGATATTAATTAGCACTGTTAATCGGGAAGATTAGAGGAGACAAGACTGCTTAATTGCAAAGTTGAAGAGGTAATCTGCCTACATTTATAGATATTGAAACAATTAACTGATCCAGGGCATCATATGTAGCCGGCAGGCAAAATCTTCATCTGAAATTTCAGCCGTTTATATTAGCATCTTCTTTTCGGTTTATATGTCTTCTGACCTAGTTTTTTGAAATGTTACTTACATATATATATATATATAGATATATATAAACAACCAAATTACATGTAATCATCCTACTTTAATCGATATCATCATTGAATTTGTTGAAACTCAGTGAAACACGAAACTCCATCCACGCGAATACCTAGGGATACCCTCATGAAAAATAGCCAAACGCTGCATCACCAACGACCTCCACCACCGAATTTGCAACCACCATTATCTCATCTTCATCTATCACTTGCATGTTGAGAAACCACAACGGAAACCACCGACACGGTCCTATAGCGCTAGGTAATCTCCATCAAGAAATTACTCTAAATTCTAAATTCGCAATTCTTGATAGGGTGTGATTTTTGAACCCTAGACCTCTCAATTATAGAGAGTGTGAATTACCACTAAATCATACTCAATTCACTGTCTTCTTATCCAGTTAAGTCCATTTCAATTCACTAAAATGTTATTTAATATTTTTCTTATTTAGTTTTAATTTTTAATTTATTTATTTTACTTTATTTACTATTAATTCAATAAAAAAATATCCCTGAGGCGTTAGTCGATCTGACTGCATTACCTTGTAAATTTTGTATTTAAATTAATATTTTATTACTAATTCAAAACGAATAGTTCTACTCACTTTAATTTCAATAAATTTAGGTAAATAGAAGGACATCAAACTACGCAATCTTCTTAGGCTGTCCGGCATACTCCTATATTTGGACTACATTTTGTCTCGGACGAATATAATTTGGTCGAAAAATAGTAGGCTAGTCGGCCATTTAGAAGTTTTACAAAAAAAAATTGAAGTAGAATTTGTACATTATTTTAAGCCGGCAAACAAGACAACCTTAGTGAATGGTTCGGTAAACGTTATACGTCAAAAGAAAAATAAATTTACGCATGTTTTTAATTCCATTTATTTTGGGTCTTGTTTTGAATTATTCGAAATCTTATTCTGACACATGAGCAGTAACAGAAAAAGATGTTTGATAACTCTCTTTAATGTAACATTTCTTTAATAGAAAAAAAAAGAAGGCAATTGAAACAGTATCATTTTTTAAATAAATAAATATATATATATATATCTAATTTATCGGGTTAAACCGTGTTTGGGTTGACTTGGATTTGGGTTGAATCGGGTCCGGGTTGTTTACGACTTTAGTTTGATCTCGAGTTCAGGTTCGGGTTCAGATCATCGGGTCATATTCGAGTTTAGGTTGATTTCGATCGATTCGGGTTCAAGTTCGGATCAATATTTCTGGAGTCAGAATTGAGTTTCGGGTTGACTCCAGTCATGTCGGGTTCGTGTTTGAATCGATATCTCGTGTCAGAATTGGATTTCGATTTAATTTTAGTCGTGTCGGTCCAAATCGAATTTTTGTCAATCTATGTGGGATAGTTTGCAATTTGCATGCATTTTTTCTGTAAGTTTCTTAATTGCATATAAAATATCAAAGAAAAAAAAGAAATACATAGTTAAAAAATCATATATAATTCGAATTGAATATTTAAATAATTTATATTATCAATAAATTGTACTCCTTCTACCCCAGGTTATACTGCAATTTTACTATTTGACAAGTCAACATCGTCAAACTTTGACCATATATTTGAATAAATATATAAACAGTAATAATATCATATGTGATATGGTTGAATTTGTTGTAATAAGTAGTTTCTAAATATTAACTTTTTATTTGTTGTTACTATTCGTAGTTAAACATATTAACGGTCAAACATGTTTCTTGAAAACCGTAAAAAAGATTCTATGCAAGTTAAGATGGGACGAAAGGAGTATAGAATCTCACTTTATCTAATACTGACACTGATCAAAAGATTGGAAAAGGGATTATGTAAAACATATGTTTCATAGATGGTAAAGGTAGCTAATGACATAGGTTATGGTTTAATTAGCTAACTATGTGTGCGTGTGTACGTATGCATGCATGCGTGTGCGTATGTTGTGTGGTGGTTGTGATGGTTTAGAAAGGGACTTGACATCTGCTAAAAACATTAATTCCTAAATAATCTGTTTAATTTCTTTGTTTACTTAAGTTTTTATTTTAGAATTTTAGGTAAAAACTTGGGGGAAAGTGGAAATGAACTCCTGATTAATGTTATTTTCATCCAATTTATAGAGATAAAAAAGGTATGGTGCATTCAACCTGAGACGCATTCTACTGATGTTACTGGTGCTACTGATACTAGTGTGCATTCTTGTTTCCCTTTTCTTGAGGTGTTTTGAGTATTCATTTGTGCATGCATATATTGTCAGGCATTCAAGATTTTTTTTATTGATTTCTTGGTGTCGTTGATGTTTGGTTTTAGGTTATGAGATCTAATGTTTAATGGGTTCTAATCAATTTGTAGGGCATTGAGATGAGATTCATAGGATTGCTGCTTTTCTGTGATTGCTTAGTGTTGAACTTGAAATGGATGCTGATTTTTGATTGAATTTTGTTGAGTTTCTTAGTGTTGTGATTAAATTGGGGTTTTGTTTTGTTTGATAAGAATATTTGGAGGTGAAATTTGAGGTCGATCAGTATGAGTGGATTGGTGTAAAGTGGTGAAGACAAACGTTAGCGGCGGCGGTTTTGGGTACCAAGGCTTTCAAGTATTTGTGTTTGAGCTCTCTGTCTGTTGAGGGTTAGTTAATGGCTATGACAAATGATGAGTGAGTTTTCCGAACAACCTTTCAAATCTCAAGGACCGCCCGAATGCCTCGAATTTTAGTTGGAGTGAAGCAACTCATCAGTTTTGAATAATACTAAGTGAATTTACCATGCAAGTCTAGGGTAAAGTGCAATAATTGTTTGAAATTTGAACCTTTTCTTAATGTATTTATTCCAAACATACTATAAGAAGTGAATTTATAAATACTTAGCTTGTGTATGAATTTTGTTTGTGTTTAAATTTTCAAATAACAAACTTATAAAAGTTGCACATTAAATTGAAAACTTTGTACGCAAACTGCACGATGCTTTATAAGGGAATACAAAATATTCTAAATGTCCATACTAAACATATTTGTATATAAGTGATTATTGCTATAGTATTTGGGCTGCTATTATATGTGTAGTGTTTAGTCCATTAGTTTTGTAATATATATATATATATATATATATATATATATATATATGCAAGGTTAAAGCTAATGAAAAAAATAGTTATTCTGTCATTTTAAAGCATGTCGGTGCCTCCTGCGTGCACCTCTACTGCACAGTCCACTTCAGTTGCGGTTACGAAATTGGTGGAATCAGGTTCCTAGATTCTTTAAAGCGAATTTTTTATGACACAAAATTATTAATTTTACAATATAATTTATTTTCATTTACTATTGCAAAAGTCTTTGTTAAAGATAGCAATCAAAGGCAGCAGTTAAAGCTGTTCCCTTGATTATTATTTTTGAGGAATCGCTTTCATGAGAAATTTTTGAATTCAAAACTGCTATCTTAAAGATCTAATTCATTTTAAATACGGTTCAAAACTTATTAGGAACTGCTTTTGATGGACATCAATCAAATTTGGTTCTATTGTAGACTCGCTTTAATGAGAGCATGACTCGAGCCATCTCTTGAAGTGTTCTATTCTCCCTTTCGACAATGTCATTCTGCTGTGGAGTGATTGGAGCGGAGAATTCATGTTGATTCCCAAGTTCATCGCAGAACTCACTGAATTAAGTTCAAATTCCCTGCCATGATCACTTCTGATTCTCACTATCTTTCCAACCGGACTTCCCTTCTTTGTCTGCAACTTTACCACCAAACTTCTAAACACATCCACAGTATCAGATTTTTCTTTGAGAAACGTAACCCAAGTAAATCTAGAAAAATCATCAACACACACGAAGATGTACTTCTTACCACTCACACTAGTTGTGTTGACTGAACCCATTAAATCCATATGCAGTAATTCAAGATTCCTAAAGGTACTACTGAAGAGTGGGGAGATCGAATCTGTTTACCTTGCTGATATGGTCCGCATACAATTCTTGGTCGTAAGTATAGGCATTCCTCGAACTGCCTTTGAATTAGCGATTTTCACCAAGGTTTTATAGTTGATATGACCAAGTTTTCTATGCCACATTGTGCCTTCATCTTGTTTTGAATTTAAACATCGTATTTCTTGCTCCAGTATATAACAATTGTCTCATGATCGAATACCAGAAAGTACTTTATCATTCACATGTCTCACCACACATTTGTCTTTATGAAATTCAATGGTCATCTTGTCATCACACAACTGACTGATGCTTAACAAATTCGCTTTTAAACCCTCGACGAGCAACACACTAGAAAACACGGGAAAAACTTCAATGTGCATTTCACCTTTGCCAATAACTCGGCTCTTCTTTCCATCACCAAAAGTAACAGAACCACCATCATATGGTTTTATCTTTGTCAAAAACTCCTAAGTTCCGGTCATTGACGAGAACACCCACTATCAAAGTACCACGAGTCTCTCGAATGTACAATAAGTGAAGTATGAGCAACAAAACAAGTATTCAAGCGTTTAGGAATCCATACCTTTCGAACCATCTTTGACCGTTGGATACTGTCTATGTTAGAACATACAGACGGCTGACGTCTGTTCATGATATCTCTCAATAATTTGAGACACCGTTCTTCGGTATGGCCTTGAAACATGTAATAAATACATATGAGAGGTTTTCGCACACGAGTCTTAATCACCTTTTTCTTCATTCTTGCACCCCTATCTTGAAATTTCCGACATCGTATGATATATTGCCATAACCAATTCCTTGCCTATCTCCTAAACTCTTTCATAAGGTCAGAATGTCGTCTAGCTTTGCCTTGCTAGAATTTAACTTCCTGATTGTTGCTTCTGCCAATTCTGCCCTCTCAGTCATAGAATTTTCTTTCACGTTCAGATCTTCAACTTCACTCTTAAGTTTTTCAACCTGAACTTTCGATTCCTTCTTTGCTTCGACCAATTGACTTTTCTCAATCTTCAGGGATTTATTTGCATCTACCACCTTTAACCATATGTCATACATCTTTTCATATGAAGCGTAGATGTCTTCATCACTTACAAATTGGTCTTCATCATCGCTGGAAGTATCGGCAGAACGTATGTTAGAACATACCGTATCTGTGTTGGAACATACAGAAGTATCTGTGTTGGAACATAAGTACACAACTTCATCACAGATTTTTGCTCCAAATGCCACATAATTAGTGGTAAGTTCCACTTCATCTTTCTCTTCTTCATCATCCTCACTCCACGAGGTGACATACGATCTTCCTTGCTTCTTCCGGGTATTGGCACATTCAGATTGGATATGTCCAAAACCTTCACATTCTCTAAACTGAATCCTTCCTTGCTGTTTTGCTTCACCACCTTGATTTCTAGTGAACTGCTGGTTTCCTTGCTCCATGCGATTTTCACGGTTCTTTCCAAAGTTCTGTCCACGTGGTCTATTTACTCCACTTATTTCTTGTGATTTCTTGTTCACCATCTTCTTCAGCATTCTTGAGAAATTCTTAGTGATGAGAACAATTTCTTCAATATCATTCTCACTATTTGATTCATGATCATCCCGTGATGAAGATGATTTAAAAGCCAACTCCTTCTGAGTTTTCTTTGCAAGCTGATCCATAGTCATCTCATAAGTTTGTCGAGATCCCATCAATTCATCCAGGGACATTGTGGATACATCTCTAGCTTCTTCTATAGCCGCAACCTTCATAGAAAATCTCTTGGGTAGTGATCTCAAAGTCTTCTTCACCAGTTTCGATTCCTTATAAACTTTTCTCAATTGATAAGTCATATTAGAGATGTCTCTGAGTTTCTCATTGAATGTGGAAATCGTATCATTCTCCTCCATTTTCAATTCTTCGAACTTAGTTGCCAACATCTGAAGTTTGGATTCACGTACTCGACTGGTTCCTTCAGTTTGCAAGATATATCATGCTTTCTTGGCCTGATGACATGTAGAGATGAGTTTAAACTTATTTTCATCGACTGCTGTGAAGATCGCATTCAATGCTTTTGAATTAGCCAGTGAAGCCTTCAATTCGTCTAGTGACCAAGATATTTTATCCTTGAGCATTTGTTTCCTTGAACTTGAGTCTCATTCTTTCTCATTCGAGCTGGATTCTTCATCTTCAATTGGATGATTCCACTCATTCTCAACAAAGTGTCATGCAATTTCATCCAGAGAATTGATAAACACCCTCATGCGAGCCTTCCAACAATTGTAGTCTGTTCTTTCTAGCAGAGGTGGCCGAGACACAGAAGTTCCTTCCCTTGTCACCATGGTAAAACCGGATCACACTTTCCTCGACTCAACCAAGGTAAAAAATGCAAGTGACCTTGCTCTGATACCATTTATAAAAAGTGGTTTTACCGTTTTAGCTTAACTAGAAAACCTATATTCCAACATAGTGTATCTAACCAAGTATGTAAAGTAAATAATGCACGAGACACACGACTTGGTTACGCAATTCGGTGAAATCCACTTACATCTGCGGGGCCTGGCCCAGTTCAGAATAAATCCACTAATCAGAGATATAGTACAAAGTACACCATACAACTAT
>JAULKM010086539.1:0-11403 GCA_032355605.1 Rubia tinctorum
ATTATACTTTATAATTATTTTGAAAAAATATAATATTTTAATTATTATTTGAATAAAAACATTATAATGTTAATTTTAGAGTTGTATAAGGGTCAAATTTAATAAAATATAATTTTCCTATGAACTCACTTTTTAATAATATTATTTATTATAATATTATAATATAAATATATTATGTTCTTATAAAATTATTTATTTATTATTTATATTATACATGGAAATGATATTATTTTATATAAATATAACTATTTTATATACTATTGTAATTGAATTATACTTAATAATTATTTTGAAAAAATATAATATTTTAATTATTATTTGAATAAAAATATTATAATGTTATTTTTTGGGTTGTATAAGGGTTGAAGTTAAATAAAAATATAGTTTTCCTATGAACTCATTTTAATAATATTACTACGCAACGGAAAACTGAAAGAATAAATCATACACTACTGCTCAACGGTCTTCTAACAAACTGACCTTTCTTTATCCAATTTGCACAATAGTCCCTGGATTATAACAAAGACCCATGAATCTTAACATGGTATCAGAGTCCAGGTTGTTTTATTGGACCGATGTTGGGATTCCCGTAAAATTATGCCTGATATAAAATTGTTGATGACTTACATATAGTTCTTGGGTCAACTCAACTTAATACTAATTGATTTTAAAGTAGAAGCCCAAGATACCTTAAAATATAGGATAAAGTGCATAAATAGCCGTATTAAATTTCAGAAGTGCAATATTACCTCGTAAAATATGAAAGTGCTAAATCCTTAAGATTTTGAGTAATGGTGCAGATATACCCGAATTGCACTATTCCAAATAAATGAATTTAGGCGTTGATCTAATTTGAAAATAAAAAAAAAACCCTAAGCTTTAAACTACGAATGCAGTAACTTTTCTACCCCTAGACTTCTTCTTCTTTATCTTCAAACACACTGTCACCGCTGGCTGCTACCGCCGCCGCTCTCCAACACCACTTCCGATCACTCGTAAAACCCTAATTTCCTAATACATTGTTTGAAAACCCAACTAAACCCACCTCTTCTATAAATAGCTGCTCACCCTTCGTGTGATGATGTCCAAGCTAAAACAGAGAGTCACCACTGAGAGTGCCCAGTGATTCAATGGCAGACTGTCAAAGGAAATCCCACGGTGATTCCACGCTTCCACTCGCAATACACATGTGATTTTTATGCCCAATGCCTTAGACCGGTGAGTCAACAACCCCGCCACCAGCGGGAGGTCAATGCCAGGGTCCTGTTCATTAGTGGGTCCACGACCCCCTTTCCTCAACGATCATCGATCTCGACCCTGATGGTCATCTTCCCTGTTCACCGGTACGGCGAGTTGGCCTGCCAAAGATGGGCGTGACCGATGATGTCCCACAACCGGCGAAAGATTCGTCCAAACCAGCTCGACATGCAGTTCTCTGGTGAGCATGGCGGTCGGAAGAAAAGAAACACGTTGCTCCGACGGTGAGCAGAACAAGAAAGAAGAGAATGTTTTGGTTAAAAAACACTGAGGGAATAATGGTTGTTTCAAGTTTTTTGAAATTTTTTTAAAAAAATTCAACCAAGTTCTAGTGGACAAGTTATTGAATTTCGGTCAATTTTAGGATGACATGGTTAGATTGAGACTTTCGTCAAAAAACGTAAGGTTAGATTGGCACTTTCAGAGTTTACAAGGTTATATTGGCACTTTCAACCAAAACATAGGGTTAAAACACACTTTTCTCTAAAAATTAACATGATCTTATTTTAGAGTCATGAGCTCCTGTAATAAAATCAACTGTACTATGTAAAGGTGACACATGATCTTATATACTAAGCAAAGATACCTTAAAATTTAACATGATCTCATATTAGAGTCATTGACTCCTATCATAAAATCAATTGCTACTACGTAAAGATGACCCGTGATTTTTTATACTTAACAATTGCTTTGTCAATCAACAATATGATATTCTCAATACGCCCATCACATGCAACCGCATTATTCATCGCGGAAACGTGGAGAAACAAAGCACATGTCTATCAATGGGAATATACGCTCATTGTGGCTGATCAAGCCCACCTTGGGGTCTGATACCATGTAAGAATCATTGTCTCCTATCATAAAAAAATTTGTACTATGTAAAGGTGACCCATGATCTTATATACTAAGCAATTGTTTCGTCAACCAACAATGTGGGACTCTTAACAAAACCACGTCTAATTGATATCATTTTGAGATATACTTACTATTTATATTTGCCCTACATTTTTACCCTGGAGTATAATTTGCACTACATTTTCACCTAAATCTCACTCTTGATCGCCTTACTATACACTACTAGGATGCATGAAAGCATAAAGTATTTCATCGATATACTTCACCGATTATTTAAAGGACCCGTGCAAAGCTTCTTTGCAGCAATTTTCTCTCTAAAATCCTCTTCTCCCTATTTACTTTTGGAAACACATTATAATAGTCATCTTTCATCGGAATCCTACTACAATGGCAAATCTACCATTGACGGTGCCTCCTTTAAGTTTCGTCCTAACTCTGAAACAAACGATTAGACTTGAATTCCCATCACTACTGCCGCTACACACGACTTTCAGCTCCAAAGGGGAACTTTCCGTTCTATACCTTGATGAAGAGATCAATATCCTTGCAATCCCCTTTTCGAAAGTTCTAGTTGATTTTTTTTTGCAAAGGAAGACCAACCATGGAATTCCTTAGTAAGCAAATCCAGACTAAGGATTCAAAGGGGAAGCTCACCTTTCAACTATGGATGGAAGGCACATTTGAATCACTTTCCATCTTGAAGAATACTAACATTTGCATCTCTAACTGGCTAACAAGAGTGATTTGCCTTAGATTTGATAGTATAACTAGTAATTATCAACATGTTTTGGAGTGTATATTTACAAACATTGTGATGTATTTCCATAATCTAACGACTCTTTAAAGATTTGGATATTTCGGCAATTTTACAAAAATTATTCACTTTTGAATACTTGAAAATCCAATGTTGGACCCGTAATGAAAAATTAAAGATTAGATAGGGAAGAATGGGGAAATGGAGAGAAAATATCATGGAAGCACTGTAAAAGAAACTCAAGGTCGCTCACGGTGGCACATAAGGAAACATAAGGTGGCGCGTGGCAGAGAAGACCAAAGGGCCACATGTCAGCGAGTGATGTTAAGCTGGGTCGGGCTGTCTTTGGTCACTCAATTCCAGGGAATCTTGATCTCATTTGGATTCAGCCAATTGACTTTTTTGGGCTCAATTATTAATGTGGAGGGGGTGGTTTCCTTTTGAGAAGTGATAGTTCCTAGAATTAGCTACGGCGAATCCAACCTCTTCGAGTACCTGGAAAAGTTACTGGGGAGGTACCTAGGGAGAAAGTTTTGACGCTCGAGTTAGTGTTTCCTTTTATGCTATGTTTTTTGGAGTAAGAAGTTATCTCTCTTTCTTGGCGTTCTTCACCTTTATTTATGTAGCCTTGATCGTGTGCTTGTGGCTCACATGTTTTGCTCCTCTCTCCTAGATTGTGGCCTAACAAGGGATATCATGGTAGGTAGTGCTTATCCCGTAATTTCTGAGGTTATTTACTTCTTGGCACAACGGCGCAGTTTGCTTACGTGCATTTGAGTGAACCGATCAGTCTGTGCAAAGTGGTCATCTTACGAATTGGTTTTGGTTGACTGTGACTGGATGGGTCATATATATACCAATTGTCTCATTTCCTAAGCCCTTAGTTGAATTGGAAGTTGCATCCTTAATTAGATTACAATTCTATTCTTTGGAAAATAAAAAATTAGTTTCTTCTTTTTAGTTAGAATTATTATATTCCTAATCTTCTATCTGGAATATAATTGGTTTCATATTCTTATTAGAAGAATATTCTTATATTTTTTTATTTTTGGATAATTCTTTGACATTCTCGTATCTATGATCATATAAGAAAATCAACTCGGGTTAATTATTTCTATATCTAAGGTGTTAAAAACTATATACGATAAATAATTGTACTTAACAATGTTAAGATAATCAAGCACTGTTAATTCAACACGACCAACAACCTAAACCCTAAAGAAGCATTTATATCTAAAATTTACACCAACATATCTCTTCAAATTATAAAAATCATAAAGACTAAATATCAAAATATCCTAACTAGGTTTAGGATTCCTTCTCCAAATATTACCAACTATGACAAGTCATTTCATAGCATGGGTGTAAGATTAACCTCCTCAACCCAATTAGGAGCTTAAGACATTAATAAAGATTCTATGGTTTCCATTTGAAGGCGGGTCTACTTGATGATTTGAAAATGAACCCCTAAAACTGGAGGATTGATGATTCATGAACCCTAAGTGTGAATTATGGGAGAATTTTTCGTTCTTTGAAGAGAGGAAATATTTTAGGAGAGAATTTGGAGGGTAAAAAATCGGAGGAGGCACGAATGGGCATTCGTGCCTGATTTGAACCGCTTTGTTGTGTTTCAATAAAATTGATGCGGGAAAAACTTTTGAGCTTGGAACGGGCTAGGAGTATGTTTTGACACCGGAGTTACCTAGTTATCTAGTCAATAAAGAACCAAAACTATTTCAAATTCAAAACTCAGTCCCATGTCTCCAGTGAATGAGAAACAAAATGAAGAAATGGAAAAAGAAATAGTTTCGAATTCAGAACTGTGTCCGTTAAAACTTCTAATTTTGGAAGAGGGTTTGTCTCTCACTTCCTATTTTAAAACTCTTATGAGAAACAGTTTCAAATTCAAAACTGTGTCTGTTAAAAAATTTAATTTTGGAAGAGGGTCTATCTCTCACTTTCTATTTTGGGTTTGTATCTCACTTCCTTTGAAAATGGGGTTGGGATACATTCCGACTTTGGAACAACTATCAGGTGTGTGTTCCGAAATCGGAATTGAGGCCATTCAAAATCACTTTGACAGAATCGCTTTTGATTATCCTTAATCAAAGGTGGTTCTACAAGAATAAGGGCATATACGCCGTCCATTGCCATCAATTAAAGGAGGTTCCTTAAGAACCACCTTCGTTGGGAAAAGAACTGCCTTTAAAAAGAAGGAGGAGCGGACATGAAGAAGTTTCAAACTCATAACCTCATTACAAAGTCAGTTACTCAAATTTCACTCGGAACCACCATTTATCACTTTCTTTTATAAAGGTTTTTCTATTACTGGTCCTTGAACCATGTATTATTTTCAAGATTTTAATATAGCATTGAACGAGTAATTTTTTAGTATCATCTAGCAATTGGAACTATCATTCACTACAATCAAAGGTTCAGGGTGACATAATTAGGTTCTATTCATTCATATCTATATTATGATAAATTACCTTATAGCTATATTTGATTGACTCATGTGGTCAGTTTAGATTGATTATCTAGTTATATTTCATATTTCATATTACCAGTGATTAAATAAGCCATGAGTTTGAAGAAGATTGACCACCTTTCGATGGACAATGATTTGTAATCTAGATGAATAGACACTGATAACATTTTCACTGAGCAGACAAATATACCTCATTGTTCCTGGACATTATGCTATTATCGGTAAATTCATGAGTAGTATCATGGACATGTACAATAATAAGAGTTTTTTAATTACTACAAATGATAAATAAGGTGTATGATTATGACCCATTCTAGTTTAGAAAACGAGGACAATATTAGGAATTAAATATTTTATTTTATTTTCTTGTATTCATTCAGTTTTAATTAATATATTTTTTATACAAACCTCCCCTTATATTTGTGAAGAGTTGGCCTAAATATATTGCTAAATTAGAAATATGATTATTTCTTGGGTTTGACCCTTGCTTGCTTTCTATATTGCCATAATGATATTGTAGCAGATAGGGTTAATAAATCTAATATTGATATGAATTTAGCTTTTTAGCGACCTACTAAAATCACTCTGTTAAATAGCACAAGTCTTTCCTATAGAAGGAAGAGACGCAAGATATGTTTACAAATGGCAGTGAAGTCATCATTCGTCCTTCTATGAACTGATGAGTTTTATCATCCACATACTCGGTAGTGGTTTCAATATAGTAACCACACACATTGGCGGAACCAAAACAGTATTTTAGACCGGGCTGATTTATACGGGTAATTTTTTTTCAAACGCTAGATTATATTGATAATTTTTTTCCGGACACTAAATTACATTGGATTTTTTTTCTAAAAACTTAATTCAACATATTCAAACAAAATCCGCTTAAATAATGAAGTGGGTATAAAATAATTCAAATTTTACAAATATGACAAATCACACTTGCTATTATTCTATCTTGTTAATTAATGAATTTATAATAAAATAAATAAGGTTCTAAAAATAAAATTAGTGAGAAAATTAGCGGGATTTTTTTAAAGGAAAAGAATGGGCATGAGAGTAGTTGAGCCTATTGGGTTAACCCCATTTTTCAAGTTTCTTTTTATTTCTTTGACGAGAACAAAACGATGTCGTTTAACTTATACTAAAACGACGTCTTTTTGTTTAATGAAAAAACAAAAAACAAAAATAAAATTGAAAAATGGCATTGTCTTCCTCAAAACTCGTCGGAAAGAGGAGTTGAAACCTAGGTTTGGGGGCGGAATCCATGGATTCCGGTGGCTCCTAGACCAAAATTTCAGGCCACCGGATTCTAGGGGTAGCGCCAGCACCCCCTCGCTCCCCCCTAGTTTCTCCCATGAACAAAATCTTACACAAACACCCACGCGAAGAGGATGGTGCGCCTATGGGATGGTGCGCCGCGCAGAGAGCAAACAGGGGGTTGCCGTCGGCGGCATCGAAACCTTCAAAGTGGGGCTAGGTGGTGGAGGGGGAGAGGTGGTGGAGGATGAGGGGGAGGATGGAGAGGAGGTAGAGGGAGGATAATGGGAGAGCAATGAGGGTGAGTTAGATTTAGGGTTTCAGATTTAGTTTATGTAGACAATGTTTCAATGGTTGAGATTCAATCAACAAAAGAAATCAATGGTGTAGATGAAACCAAGTTGGGCTCCTTTTTTTAAAACTGGTGTTGTTTCACCCAAACCTATGAATGTGTATAAAGCAGATGCTTAAGCCTGCTTTTTTTTTTGGCAACACAAGAGCAAACTGAGGAATTTTTTTCTGAATCTGGAGCACCGGTAGATATACAGGTGCTGATTGAGGAAACCAGTGCCATGAAAACACTAAAGCAACTGTGTGGAGCTGCTTAATCCCGACCGGAATTATAATCCAAGCACCGGTTTAATATACCAGTACCTATATAAGTAAAGTTGAGCTGAAAACTTTTCAGCCCAATCAGTATTGGGCGGGAAATAAAATTTTGTAACAGCACCGATGCAAACACCCGGTGCCAAAACAAAATTGACGAAAATTTAAATTTCCCGCCAAGGAATAGACCAAAATTTTCAGACTTTCCAACCCTAAAAACCTTAGCACTGGTATTTCAACACAACTAAGAGCATGTGCAGTGGTGATTTCTTAATTTTAAAAAATCGCTTTAGAAACCGAAAACACTCACAGTGGTGGTTTCTAGACCGGTTTTAACTAAAAATCGATCCCTAGTTTCTTACTAAGAAACCGGTTGTGGGGACAAAGCATTTAATGGAGCGCATGTGCTCTTGGCTGCTGGAAAGCAGCTTCATTTTTTTACCAACAAAGGGACACATGGCAGCCATGCATTGGCCCACGTGTCCCCAACATGCAGTCACTATTTTTTCCAACTGGAGGGACACATGGCACCCTATGGTTGGGCCACGTGTCCCAACCAGCATTTTTTATTTTATTTTTTGAAAAAATCTATTTTTTAAAAAAATAGAAAATTTTATTTAAAATCCGTAAAAAATTAAAAAAAATTGTAAAAAATATTAATTCACAAAATATTAAATCATTTATGGAAAAATGAAATTAAATTTTAAAAATGAAAATATATTATTAAATTTCACATTAAACTTATTTTGAGGGGACATATTTAATTTAATTAAATTAAAATGATAAAATTAATGAGTATTATAGATAAAATCAAGTGGGTTTATGAATAGTATAAAGGGGTTTCTTACCATTGTGGAGAAGAAAATGAGTGGTTTCTTAAGTGATTTCTTAAAGTTAGGTGGAAGAGAGAGAATGAGAAAAATAATATATTTAATTGGTAAGAAACTAGTAGTGGTTTCTACCATTGAACATGGTCTAACCGGTGCTGATTTTTCATTTCTACTATTTTGCAATATTTAATTTAAGTCCCTTGTCCATTGTTTTTATATGCAATTGGACTCAAAAATATTCAATTCAACATTCAATAGAGCTCGTGTTTCGAAATTGTGTCCGATGGATACCCGAAAACCCTCTGATCAGTTTTGAAAATATGACAAAGTTTTGGGAAAAACGATCTTTCCATAGCCATATGGAAAGACGGAGTTTAATTAAAATAATATGAAGTTATGAGTTTATACTCTGCAGTTATTGCAAGTGAAACATTTGTGTTTTGGTTAGAAACATTATATATTTAATTATAAAATGATGTTTAAAAAATTGACTTTTTTCGAAAAAATAAATTTGATTATCTGGAAGTAAATGTTAGTTGGAAAGTTTGGCAAGAGTAAAACAGTGGCACCACATTTGTAGCGAATGACTCGGGCTACTACATCTCCACAAACAGTGGCGGAAACAGAGGAAAAGTTGAGAAGGGGCTGGGACAGCATCCACCGGAGGGTGGAGGGACGGATACTATTTATTAAGGCAGCATCCACCGAGCCTGGGGCTCGCCCCCCAGTTCCGCCACTGTCCACAAAACTCCATGTCCTTCACTCTCTTCCCGTTTTGCCAACTTCTAAACTTTCTACATCTTCAACTTGACCGTCGGTTAAAAACATAATAAGAGTAAAAGTAAAAGAAGTAAACCCTTTCGTACACATGGAACCTGTTGGATTAACGAGATATAAAATGACAGCTTTACCCATTTTCTGAATGTTTGTTATCTTTTTTACTTCGCCTAGCCAGTGGCGGAACTAGAGAAAAAGTTGAAGAGGGGTGGAAGAGGGACGGTTACTGTTCATTAGGGAAGTATCACCGGAGCTGGGGGGTGGCCGCACCGGTTCGCCCCCCTAGTTCCGCCTCTGCGCCTAGCTATCCTAATTCCGAAACACTTTTGGAAGACACTTTATGTCGCACTATTTAAGAATCTGACAAGGATGTATTGTTTATTAAACTCAGAGTTAGTCCCTTGAAAGACGGTTTTCCATAAATTATGAAAATATCAAAGTTTAAACTGTAAATTATAAAAATGAAGATAAAATTTTCATGTTCCATTAATCGGGTCATAAATATATAACTAATGCACGTTGTATAATATATTTTTAATATTGCAACTAAAACTTTTATCTTTCTATTTTTCTAATTAAACTCCGTCTTTTGATTAAAAAAATTAAACACTTTTCCTATCACTAAACACTAATCGGAAAATAAAAGTATATGCATTCCAGTTTATTTTTTGTTCGGTTCTTACTCCATTGTTCTCATTTTTAAGTCAAGTTTTTCAAAACATGTTCGATAATAAATATTAAATAGCATAATCACTGATTAAGAAACATCTTTGGAAATATTCTATATCTTTGTTATAGCTTTAAGTATTCCAAAGTACGACTACAATTTTTTTCAAACTTAAAATTTTAAATTAGACATTGAGGAAGGATAGTATTTTCATTAGCATAGTGTTAATAATGAATTACGAGATTTAAAGTGAACAAATGTGATGAATATTCGGGTCGGTTACAAAAATAAGAGGCTGAAATGAGTTTCCCAACTGAAACATCGACTCGGAAGGAACAGACTCCTTCATCTTCTCAAATGTGTATATATACGATTATATCACTTGGTTGAATCACGTAAAAAAATACAAAATATAAAAAACCCTCAACAAAATTACACACTTATAAGACACTACTGTTACTGGTAAAATCTGTAAATTAATTTTTTTATCAGTCAAATAAACCATGCAGTTTCTAACCGAACGTCCGCAACACTGAAAGAGGAGAAATAGAGCGTACAAATCTGATTTTCATCACATATATACACACCTAGGGTTTGTCTTTAGCCGTGACTTGTGGTGCAGGTTTTAAGTGAGCAGCTATGGCGGAAAAAGGCATCAGTTTGGAGGAGATTAAGAATGAGAACGTTGATCTGGTAATTTCTCCCTTTCTGTTTCAGTTTTTTTGTGACTGATGATTAATTACCAGTCGATTTCGAGTCTGCTGAAATGAATTGGTGCATGATTATTCGACGTTGTGAATCGTAGTGGTTTTCACTGGATCACTGATAGAATTGCTAGTGTGATGATTGATGAGGTTATCTGATTATATGTCGTCTTGATTTCACCGGATTGTTTGATATGATGGATGTATTTAACCTAATATTCATGGATGCGAACCTTTAATTCGTAGTTTACTTCTTGTCTGATGTGGTTGATTTGGTGCTGAAATGAATATGATGAATAGTAGTCCATTTTTCGTCATGCATGACTTGATATTATGTTGATTTGTGTCGATATTGATGAACCTGAGGTGTTCGATCTGGCTATTGTTTGACGAGATGTGTTTTTTGGGATGTGATAGGAGCGGATTCCAGTTGCGGATGTGTTCGAGCAGCTGCAGTGCTCCAAGGAAGGATTGTCATCCGAGGAAGCAGCGAAGAGGCTCGAGAGATTCGGCCCCAACAAGCTTGAGGAGAAAAAGGCAAAGCAAATCACTGATATTTTGTTCTGTTTCTCATGAATTTAGTTAAATACTATGTTTGATTCATTGATGTTTGTGAAATGACCAGGAGAGCAAACTCCTGAAATTCTTGGGTTTCATGTGGAATCCCCTCTCATGGGTGATGGAAGCAGCTGCAATCATTGCTATCGTCTTGGCTAATGGAGATGTATGTAAACTCAGTTCTTATGTTTTGAAATCTGAAATTTTGATTGAATCATTTGGTTAATGTTTGTGCAAAATGTGTCCATTTTTCAGGGAAGGCCCCCGGATTGGCAGGATTTCGTCGGAATCACTGTTCTTCTGTTCATCAACTCCACCATCAGCTTCATCGAAGAGAACAACGCGGGCAACGCTGCGGCAGCGCTCATGGCTGGCCTCGCACCCAAAACCAAGGTACTCTTATGTTCCGTTATGAGAGTTTCAGTAGTCGAATTTACGGTACTTGCGGAGCAGAATCCAAAACCGACATGTTTTGTGTAGGTGCTGAGGGATAACAGATGGAGTGAACAGGAAGCAGCGATTCTCGTCCCGGGAGATATCATCAGCATCAAGCTGGGAGATATCGTCCCGGCCGATGCTCGTCTCCTCGAAGGCGATCCCCTCAAGATCGATCAATCTGCCCTCACCGGCGAATCCTTGCC
>JAULKM010086547.1:0-11403 GCA_032355605.1 Rubia tinctorum
TATGTGTCACTCTCTTGCATGTGGTGGACATTTTGGTGCCAAAAGAACCGCTTTGAAGGTTTTAGAAAGCGGTCTCTATTGGCCTCACATGATGAAACACTCCTATAGGTTTTCTCAATATTCTGACAAGTGTCAAAGAACGGGAAACATTTCCCAAAGAAATAAAATGCAACAAACAAGCATCTTGTATTGTGAGATTTTTTATGTGTGAGGGATTGACTTCATGAGACCCTTCCAAATTCTTTTTGTTGAACAGATATTTCTCCTACCGTCGATTATGTGTCCAAGTAGGTCGAGGCAAAGGCCACTAGGACCAATGATTCAAAAGTGGTGGTGGATTCTTGAAAGCAAACATCTTTTCCCAATTTGGAATCCCCCGAGCCGTGATTAGTAATCGAGAAACCCACTTTTGCAATTGTACAATTGCGGCTTTCATGAAGATGTATGGGGTAACCCAAAAAACATCCACGGCCCATCACCCACAGTCAAATGGCCAAGACGAGGTCTCCAATCGAGAGATCAAATCAATCCTTGAGAAAACGGTTAATCCGAATAGGAAGGATTGGAGCATTTAGCTAGATGATGCCTTGTGGGCATATAGAACGGCCTATAAGACCCCGACTGGAATGTCTCCATATTGGTTTGTTTTTAGGGAGCCGTGTCACTTACCAGATGAGTTTGAACACAAAGCATATTGGGCCATAAAAAGCCTCACTATGAATTTGGATGAAGTCGGTGTGCACCGAAAGCTTCAATTGCAAGAGTTAGAGGAGATTTGGAATGACTCCTACGAGAACGCCGCAATTTACAAGGAGAAAACTAGGGTCAAACATAATATTTTAATCAATAGAAAGGACTTTGACGTTGGTCAAAAAGTCCTTCTATTCCAATCACGCCTTCGGGTTTTTTTGGGCAAATTGCGGTCAAAGTGGATTGGCCCTTTTGTGGTGGTGAAAATTTTCCCACATGGGGTGGTGGAAATTATGAGCGAGGAAACTTCCCGAGTCTTTATAATTAATGGCCATCGTTTGAAGCCCTACTATAAGAGTTTCCAACCTGAACTAGTCGAGAAAACACTTCTCGACAACCTAATTAGTGAGTAGTTGCTTTGGTATGAATACTTCATGCTCACGATGTTAAAAAATTGGTTTAGATCATCTGGATGCCATTGATGCAAGTCCGTTGATGTAGCTTCAAAATTTTTTGGGAGCTTTGTCAATAAGGCATGCCGACGACATTAAATAAACTCAGATTTATTCATACGGGATTTTCCGTTGATGCAAATGTTATTTTATTTTATTTTTTTAAGCATAACTTTTAGTGCTTTGTTTTATTTTGAAGATTAAGAAAAAAATTATATTGTGAGTTTGGAGCAATATTATGCTAGGTTTGATTTGGTTGTGATTTTGAAGGATTATGATGCTTTTGGAGAATTTTGAAGGCCAAAATGAGAATTTTTTCATGAAAATTGGACACAATGCATATTCGCCATTGCGGGCCTCAGAGGTGTATGGTGGCCCGCAACTAAATTGACCAAAAATCGGATGATAACAAGCAGGATTCCAGATGCAGCAATGCGGGCCGCAAGGCTTGTCAACGGCCCACTACACAGGTAAAAAAACAAAAAGGGTTGCAGGCCGCATGTGGCCCGCAGACACCTCATATAAATTGGGCTAGCTGCGGCCATTTCCCCCTTCCCTCCCAATTTCTCCTTCCTTTCTCCTTTCCTCTCTAATTTCCTCCACCACCAACACCCTTCCTCCACCACAACTCGCCAGAATCTGCCTCCTACCACCTCCTCCAACCAAATCCTTCCCTCTCTCCATTTTCCTTCTACTCCCTAATACCCAATTCATATCCATCTTCTCCAAATTTGGTTTAAAAACTCAAGAACCCTATAAATTGGGGGGTTCTTGAATTTCTGGTCAAATTCAACCTATCTTGCACACATTTGGGTTCTTTGGTGTTCTACTCACTATATCCATTATTTCCACGGTAACACTTCTCAATTTCTTGGTGTATTTGAAGCATTTTGAAATGAGCGTTCTTATGATTTTGATTAAAAATTAAGTTTTGGATTGAGTGACACCATTTGTGATATGATATTGAATATTTGGGTGTTTGTTGAGTGTTTGTGAGCTAGTAGCATATTGAGGATGATTATGTTGGGAGATTGAGGTTTGTGACACTTATTGTGACACTTTTGACACTTTGCTACACTTTTTGTGACACTATTTTGTGACACTTTCTAAAATTTAGTAACATAGTGTATCTTGGTTGATTTTTGGAGTGTGTTGTTGTGTTAGATACCTTATGGATTTGAAAAGGGGTAGAACCATTGCTAGCTAGTCCTGAGATATTGCTACCTCATCCCGATGTCCTGCTGTTGGCCACATGGGGTTGACCGGCATCACAAGTGATTATGATAGACGATGGGCAAACTTGGTCGCTCCTAACCATACAATTATTTCAACAAATTTTTCCCATTTCGACCCTTTACATAATCAGTTGAGATTTTGGCAGCCTGTTCGACAATAGTTTAGGAAGGTCAGTTTCGAGGGTTTTCTGTCCAAAGCGTTCATTGACCTACACTAGGTTGACATTTGAGTTTATTGCCACAATCAAGAAAGAGATACGGGAAACTGGGACATACATCTCATTTTGCCAAAATGATGAGGCATATGCAGTGAGCTATGAAGCATTATCCGAGATTTTTGAATGGCAGCCTGGAGGTGAAAATGATTTTGAAAATGCCCCTAGTTTCCACGAGATTAGCTTTTGGCCGGAGATCACCGGGAGGGCAAAAGGCATTTACGACAAGGCTTCCCTCATTGCCATTCAGCTTGCCCACAACTTACTGACTATGGGAATATTGTGTCATTGTGAAAATATTCGGTGTTCCAATGGATTTGTGAGGTATCTCTGGGCGATGACGTATGAGGGACAAGGCCATCCGGACTGGATAAATTTATAGGTCAAAAGGTGCATTGATTTTTTATCCGCGGATAAAGGGAAGATTAGTATGTGAGGTATGGTGACCCTCATAGCTTGAGAGCTTGATATACTGCCGCCGAACATGGGGGAGTCTATTTCTGGCCGGCATGGCAACTACCTTGACACTGACAGGCTACTCGACGCCAAGATGTTGCATGATGATGGGGATGGCTACATTTGGATGTACGGGATGAAGATTTCTGTCATGTTTATGAAACTTCCCCAACCAAACAGGGTGGTCATTACTGTGGACACACCGATTAGCGAGTTGTTCATACTGTCGGGCCCTGAGTTTAGCAGTATCTTTTGGGCTGCACTACGGGCAGGGGAACTGTCAGGTCTGATTACCACCAACTGGGTCAGAGCCACCTCCCCACGAGGAGCAACATCATACTTTCCACGAGGAGCAACATCATACTTTCCCCAAGGAACAGCAGGATATAACCAATTTGAGATAGCAGGTGGCCCACATCCCGCAGCAGACCGACATAGCGCTTGCCCATTTGCAAGGTACAGTTGACCTGTTTCAGTAAGGTGTCCATCAGCAATTCCAGCAGGTCCATCAGTGCCTTGATCGGTCCATGACAGAGTGGGAGATAATCGACCACAGGTTTGCTTGATTTGATGAGGGGATTTACACTATCATACCTTTGCCGCGTTTCCCTCACATGATTGACCCTTCAGTTAACCCAGAGATATTCCATATTTGCAGGAAGGCCGAACACGCTCAAAGGCAAGCTCGTCATCAGGAAGGAGATTGACCCTCTTGATCTTAATTGTGAGTAATTTCCTATTTTCCTTTATTCTACACTTATGCTTTGATCGTTTATGTGCATTAGGGACAATGCTAGATTTAAAGTGTGGGGTGGGGGAATTAGTTTAGTCAATTGCTAGCATATGTTTATTATATCGCTTTTTAGTTCTATTGTAATTAATAACTTCTTAGGAGGTTTACAAAAATTAATGAAAAAATGATGACAAAAATCAATCTCACTAAGTTAAAAACCCGCTCGCAGACAACTTAGGCAAAAATGAGGGATCCGGATAGATTTAAAACCTAAAAGGGTGATCTATGCAAAAATGAGAGGACAAAATTTTGTGGAAAAGGGTGAGGTGTGAGGCAAAAATAATGAGAATCTAGGATGAACACCCGAAAGGGATCCTAGGCAAAATGAGAGAAAGGAAAAAAAATTGAAGGCTCATTTTGCCACTTTGGGAAATTTTGGGTAGATTTAACTTCTTTTTACCTTACTTTTGGATGATGATCACTTTACTTGGATGCAATATTTGTTTTGGGAATTTTATTGGGTAGAAAACAAATTTAGTAAGAATATGGGGATGGGTAGTCTCTCATGTTTAGGGTTAAAAGGATTCTCAATGGAAAGGTTTCGAATATGTTATGGGGTAGAAAATATAGGAACCATTTTAGTCCTTGATCATTTTTACTTGAGGACAAGTAAAGATCTAGGTATGGGGTGTTTGATGTGCTCAATTTATATCCCATTTTTAACACATTCAAAATCTAATTTTGTAATTGCTTAGGGACTTAATTGAAAAGACATTAAGATTTTATCAATGAAGGGGTTAGGATAAAGTCATATGTTTTATATCCTAATTATTTAAATTTATTGAGTGTTTTAGATTATATTAATGTGTTCGGGTTTGAAAGAGTTCGAGTTTTGAAAAAGAAAAAAATCTAGAAGATTTTGAAGACAAAAGGAAAAAAATGGAATTTTGGTAGAAGCAGTCAGCAAGCTCACTTCGGGCCGCAGAGGTGTACTGTGGCCCGTAGTGGTAGTCAAAAGTCAATCTGGCGATTAACAAGTTCACTGTGGGCCGCAGAGGTGTATTGCAACCCGCAGAGGTGGATCTGGGCTGAAGCCCCATATCTCTCATTTTTAGCCTCTCTTTTAAACACTCTTCTTCTTATCCGATTTTCCCTTCCAAAAACCCTACAACACATTTATTTTTCATCTTTCTCTCTATATTTACCATGGATTCTTGATTTTATGTTATGGGTTTATCTAATCTAGGCTAAATATACTCTTGAGAGCAATTGGTAAGCATTTCTAGTATGAATTTATGAGATTTGATTTAACATATTTTGTGCTTTGACTATAAAGTATATTTTGTGTTTTATTGTGTAGTTAATGTATGATTTAGATTAGGATGATCAACTAGTTGATTATTGTGGGTTAATTATTTGCTAGGTTTTTGGTCAAATCCAGAAGACTTTGACTTTTTGTCGATTTGATTATCGTTAGTTGATGTTAGGTTATAATTGGGTGTGACATCTAATTGTTATTATTTATTGATTAAATTTATTATATTTAGGATGAATTTGAATGGGTTTGACTAATTATCAATATGACTCACTAATAACAATTAGCATGAAGGCCAATCCTCGCAGCCTTATTAGTCGATATATTTGTGCTATCCTAGTATTTTTTGCTTGTAGGATATTGTGTTAATTGCATTGGTTCTCCATGTATATTTCTATTCTCAAGGAAGTTTATGACACCCATCGTCTAGGAATACCCGAGGGTAAGGGTTATTGTGTGGCTGATCGCCCACTCTAACTATAATCGAGGAGAGGCGATAAATATCTTCACTCCAAAGGTGTTGATAAGTTCTCCACAATATGTGCTTAATGCATAAAAATAGGATAATTATTCGATGATCAAATGATGACTATAAATGTAAACCAACTGCACCCAAGACTCGTTATAATCTTTATTCCGCCTTTTGTGCTAGTGTGATCGTATTTACATCGTTCTCTATAATTGCTAGTTAATTTAGTAGTTTCAAGTAAGTGTGGTGTTTTCAAAAACACAAGCCCCCACTTTGTTACCACACACTTAGAGTGACATCTTTGTGTGCTTTTTAACTATATTTAATACTCGATAAATCCCCCTTTTCTTCGTGGACAACTCGAAGTTGCCACTATATACTTTCTAGTAGTTAGCCACAATTAGGGCTTATAAATACTATCTTTGAGAGGCACGACGACAGCCTCCCAATAATTCAGATGGTGGCAATGGAAGAAATTCGATGGTCTATAGCCCGAGTTTGGCAATGAATCCCGGCATTTGAGGTTAGGATTGTGTACAAACGGTATGAATCCATTTAGTAATATGATTAGCAATCATAGTAGTTGACCTGTGATGTTGAATATTTACAACCTTCCATTTTGTTTAACCATGAAGCGCAAGTATGTTTTTTAGGAAGCCGAGTAATGATATTGATGTGTATCTTTCTCCTTTAGTCAAGGATTTGTTGACTTTTTTGAATGAAGGTGTTCGAACGTATAATGGCTTGGTTGAATAATTCTTCACTTTGAATGCTATGTTATTTTGCACCATCAATGACTTCTCCGCTTATTGAAATTTGTCTGGATATTTTGTGAAAATCCACTTAGCTTGTCCTATTTGTGACAAGAATATTGATTTCTGTCAACTAAAACATGGTTCTAAAACGGTGTATCGGGGACACAGGAGATTTTTTCTGGACGGCCACCTATGGCGGTCGGCAAACAAATGGTTTAATGGGAAAGTGGAGGCAAGAGGAAAACCTGTCCCACTGACTGGTATATAGGTTTTTGATAATGTGAAGAACTTTCCTAATGACATCGAGAAGAAAAAAAGAAAACCAGCTGTTCATGATAGTTGGAAGAAATGCTCAATTTTTTTTCAATCTACCTTATTGGAAGAATTTGAATGTTTGACATTGTTTGGATGTAATGCACATTAAGAAGAATGTATGTGATTCATTGCGTGGGACGCTGTTAAATTCCCCTGGGAAAACAAAGGACGGGTTGAAAGCAAGGCTTGATTTGGTTGAGATGGGAATCCGGAAGAATCTTGGTCCAGTCACATCTGGAGAAAACTGTTATTTGCCCCCTGCATGCTACACTATATCACAGTCAGAGAAGAAATGTTTCTGTGACATGTTGAATAGTGTTAAGGTTCTAGGTGCGTACTCATCCAACATTAATGCTTGTGTATCATTGGAAGAGTTGAAGCAAGTTGGGTTGAAGCCACAAGATTGTCATAACCCCATGCAGGAATTGAATACCATTGCGATTCGAGCTTTATTGCCACCAAATGTTAGACGGTGCATTACCAAGCTATGTTTCTTTTTTCAATTCGATTTGTCGCAAGAGTATTAGTATTTTGCAGTTTGATAGGTTGTAAGCAATGATTGTTCAAGTTCTACGATGGATAGAAATGTACATTCTACCCTCATTGTTTGACATTATGGTACACCTGTGTGTCCATTTGGTTCGGGAGATAAAGCAATCTGGTCCAATTTTTTTAGATGGATATACCGCTTTGAGATGTACATGAAAATATTAAAGCATTTAGTGAAAATTTGGTACAAGATGCTAGTATTTTACAGTGGTACGTGACAGAAAAGGCCATCGAGTTTTGTACTAAGTATATGAAGGAAGTTGAATCTAGTTGTCTTCCAGTTGCTAGATATGATGGGAGGTGAGGTCGGGGAAACTTTTCAGTCCTTCTGCTGAAGATTTAAATATTGCCCATTTTTATGTTTTCTGAAATCACGAAGAAGTAGTCTCCTATATTGATGTTCATATGGATTCCATAAGAGTGGTGTACCCACATTTCAATGAGGCTCAAGTTCTCTAATTGCATTCTGCGACATTTGCTTCACGGTTGAGGGATCACGTAGCTATTGGGGAACATTCCTCAAAAGTGAAATGGTTGTCGCACAGACCATTAGACTGTTCATTCATGTGTTGGTTATGACATCAACGGTTTCATGTTTTTCACAAAATCAATTAATGATAGAAGTGCAGTCAAAACAATATGTGTCACTTGTCTCCGAAGCATTGAATGTTGGAAGTGGTAGTGAAGAGAATTTTATATATGCTCAGAAATGTTACTTCAGGACGATCTCTGAAATTTGGGAGCTTGACTATTTCACAACGCAAGTCCCTATTTTTAAATGTCAGTGGTTGGATATTAACAAAGGTCAGTGGACTGAGGATTTGGGATCCACCCTACTGGACAGAAGTAGGGTGGGCTGGAAGGATGATCCATTCATTTTGGCATCTCAAGTCAATGTTAGGGACCTTGTGGATCCGAGGTGGGAGATTGTTGTCTAAATAAAGCTTGCTTTTGTATGTGAGAATAAATTAGAGGAAATCATTAGATTTGGGCAGCATAATCTAAGTGTTGGATTACAAGATGGCATTTTACTTCCGGAGGATGATACGAGTCTACACAGTTTCTTTGGCCGTAATGATCACGATGAAGGTACGTGGGTAGACGTTATAGGGAAGATAAATCGTACAAGAAGAAATGCAAAGAAGGTGTGATGAAGAGGAAGCATAAGTGAAATATAGATCTACCCTAAGGTTTGTTATCTCATTTGTTGTTCGGTTTCTTAGAACTGTATAATTTGTATAACATTCAATGACTCCCATCTTGTGTTAAAATTGATGAGTTACTGTGATTAGTTAATGTATTCCAACTATGTTGAAATGGAAATCATTCACAACAATTTGTGCAACATAAAACTAATCATTGAACAAAATCATTCTTAACAAATAATCTTTAGAAAATCATTCATAAAACTAATAGAGTACTTTGAGAAAATCGTTCATAACAAATAATCCTTTAAAAATCAATAGAAAATCATTCTTCCTTATCTTCAATATTATTCGTCGATGTTGATTGGAATTGTCGTGGGCGGGAGGTTGACTTGGGGTGTGGCTCATAGGATCTTTGATATTTTTCTAGGAAATTGATCTTTGTCTTCATTGAGAAAAATTCCTTGTGCATCCACTTGTAGCAATCCCTAAAACCTTTCATTTAAGATTTATCCATAACTACATTCATAAAACAAATGTTATTAGTAATATTAAAAATGAATTCGAAAATATTGTTGTATAAATCAAAGTGTGACTAACACTGCTCAATTTGTGGCCCCTCCTCAATTCTTGCTTCTTGTTACCCTCGGAAGCTTCCAAGTGCTTGTGATACCACTTAAGACTCAACCCTTCTTCTCGAAGTACATTTTGTCAAAATATTTGGGTTTTTTCTCTTCACCATTAATAACCAACCCTTCAACATTCTTTAATATCAATGTGAAAGGTAGGTCTTTAATCAACGTCTTCGAACTTACACTGTACAACATAGGCTTAAAAATGGCTGCCCCATGATTTATTTTCCTACCCTCGATTATGAAATAGAATAGACTGAGCATGGGATAGTTAGGCTTGGCGATGTGTCCACCCGAGGGAACAAGGGTTCTAGCAATTATGTCTGATGCGATACGAGTGTCAATAGGCAAGAATTACGGATAAAAAGATTCCGGCCTTCCTAATTCCCTCCTATCACGTCAAAGTATTTAATGCTATATTCCACGAAATCAACATAAAGGTAATCACTCATCAACGGCCACTTTTCCCTATGGTAAACATAATCCAAAAGGCCGTCTAAATCCTTGGGGAAAACTTGTTTGGGGTGTTCATATGGGGATTCTAAAAACTTATTTGTAGATTATAAATCAATCAAAATTTTCATTCCCCCACCCTAGATTTTAATCTCCATTAGAAACTTCTCGCAAATTTGCATTAAAATGACATGTTAAATTGAAGTCAGTATTCTCGTTACACAAAAGCAAATTCTCAACCTGTTGATCCTTAAAATTACTAAATGGGTTGGCCAAACCTATCGCTGGATATTCACTAAAATCCACAATGTAGCAATCTAAGAGTTTCCTCTTTTCACGCAAATCTTCATAACGTTTAAGTGAAAAGGGCAAGAAAAACCTTGTATTGGATGTGCTAGCAGTGGATCGAGGCCTAGGGTTTTCACTCCTTGATGCTCCTCCTCTTGCTATTAATTCAAAATTGGGGGTTTGTGAAGTAATGGAATGGAATTTGGGTTTGCTAGTTTGCAATGAGTTGTTAGAGTTTTTCGATTTCTTGTTTGATTATAGAATGACCCATCATTGGGGTGTTTATATATATATAGTGAAGGATTTTCCGAGTTTTGATACCCTTAAATTAGCTCTTCATAAAAAGACAAGTTCCATTTCTGAGTGCGGAAATGTTTTTAGGTGAGAAATTTGAATCGTTTCAAAATTCCAATGTAGGTCCTGAAATGGGATACAAGCTCAGAAATTGAGTCCTGCCTTCCACATAAACTAAGCGTGTTAGTTTCCAAGCTCAAAATTAATTATGGAATTAACTTTCCGAGCTCTGAAAGTTATCAATGCTTATGGTAAACATTTACCATACACTTTCCGAGCTCATAATTCCTTCTGGACCTAATTTTCTGAGCTCGAAAAGGTGTCTGTGCATATGATAAACATTTACTTTACAGTTTCCAAGCTCGGAATTCTTTCTGTCCCTCTGGTCAAAATGCAAAAATTCAAGGATTACATGTCTCTTTAGGCTTAAACTACAACACACCTACATAACACTGATTAATTTAACAATAAATGTAAGTTGACTTGCAATGGAAAAATCAAACACAACCATAAATTTCAACCAAAAAAGAATTTTAGCAACTATTTCACAATCAATTTGAAACACAATGAATTTGGGCTAAAACCAAGTCATCAAAAAATAACAACGATTAAGATCCAAAAAAAAATTCATACACTTCAAAATCAAACCAACATAAGAGTAATTAAAGTTCACTCATATCCTATTACACCTCCTCTATCATACTTTCTATCTCAGGGTCTATCTTATTGTTCTTTTCAACCCCGATCGTCTCGCTTTCACCTCCACCACCATATCCGCCTTCATGAACATCACCGCCATAGCCGCCATCATCACCATCACTACCATCATCACCACCACCTCCATCGCTGCTAACACCACCATTGTCTCCATCATCAAGATCACCACCATCATCGTCTTCATCATCATCGGTCTCGAAGAAGACCGGCTTGAAGTTTTCCTGCTCTTTATCATTGCTAAGTTTGAAGTGTAGTCCTTGTGATTCAAAGAAAGCCACATGCTGCGAGAGAGCCCGAGTCAACATATCGTGAGTCTTGGTCATACCTGTGTGCAAGCAATCAAAATACTTGCTCGGCCTAGCCATCCACCCGTTCATCGAACCTGTGTATAATTGAAAATCATAATACAAGTAATTATTAGACTACAATTTCATAGAATATAAGATAATGTACATAAAATAATTTCAAATGCGGTGGATTAGTCACTGAAGCTTGATGCCTCCACTCTCTCAAGTTCCTCCTAGTAAGCCCTCTTCGCACCATTGGCTTATTGACCGGGAACTACCTTGTGCCCCCATCTCCCATTGACACCTTGTTGAAGCTGTTTGTGTTGGAACAAAGCTTCATCATAATAATCTGTACGTAGGGCCCGATCCACTTTTTGTACCCCCGCCTTCTTCAGAATGACAG